>OZ023273.1:62541386-62847072 GCA_964007475.1 Hybos culiciformis
GTTCACGTGATTCAGCTATAGCTGAACAGTAGATCACGTGATCTGTCGTACTATTCCGTACGACGTGGGGCTCAAAGTGTTAAATCATATGGGTATTGTACACCCAAAAAAATATTTGGTAAAATCAACCCAAAAATCAACCCAAAATGCCGTAAAAATTCAGCCAACCCAAAAATGTTGGTGAAATTTGGTAAATTTTTAGGTAGTTTTTTTTTGTTGTAATTTTCGGTTAAAGGAGCAAAAAGTTTTTTTTATTTATTTTTATTTCATTTTATTTTTATTCATTCTTAATAATTTTTTTTATTATGCTTTTCTTCGGGATTCGAACCTTGTTCTTTGGCATTTCAATCGATCACTCTTCCACTGAGCTATAGTATTAAAATTATGTATGTGTGCAAAATAGAAAATATAAATTCCCTGGTGTAACCGAAAAAGAACCATAAAATCACCAAAAATTCGGTGAAATTTTAGGTTAAATTAGGCTAGGTTGCAAGAATGAGAGATCTACGTCTTTTCTCGCATTAAGGTTTAAACTGTTTTCATTATTGCAATGAAAAAAGGTACTTGATAAGAAAAAAACGCCGAGAAAACAAATTTTGTAATTTGCATCAGACAGGATTCGAACCGGCAACCTCAGTATTGCTAATTTTTTGGTTGACATTTTGGTAACAAAGAGTATTTTGGTGAAATTTTAGTGAATTTTTATGTACCCAAAAAGAACAAAAAAAAATATATATTTATTTAGTAAAATTTTTGGTACTTACTTCGGTTAAAATAAACTATTTGTTAATTTTTCAGGTTACCAAAAAGTTTAACATAAAGTCTACAAATATTTTTGGTTAAACTTTTGGTTGTAAACAGTGTATTAGTTAAATTTTGGTGAATTTTTAGGTTAATAAAAATATTTTTAGAAATTTTAAACATATTTTGTAAAATTTTGGTAAATATTTTGGTTAAAGACAGTTATTTCGTAAATTTCTTGGTTACCAAAAAATCAACCCAAAAATTTTACCTAAAAATTTTTTTGGGTGTAGTATTCCATTTTGCCCAACTACTACGTAGTCCGTTTTACCTTTTTTGTTTGTTTCATCGTATTTTTTTTTTTAGGTTTAATAAACACGTACGAACGTGTTCGTATGAAAGCTAATACATACCCAGACTAAAATATACCCAAGAAAAAATAAAACGAATACTACTGTAGTTCTATCAGAAAAAACAAAAACACACAAAAAAAAACAAAAACTTACTTTTTTTTCTATTTTTCTTTTTTTTTCTTCCATGCTTGCACCGAGCTTTACAGGTCAAAAATCAAGAATAGACTGAGAGTATTTGATATGATGTCCAAAGAGATGATTAATTGCTTAGGAACGTCACACCAGCGAAAATCCGTTTTACCCGCCTATGCCGTTTTAGGCCACTTTCCCCTAGTCAATTCTTTCAGGAGCAAAAAAAAAATAAATTCAGTTTTCTAATTAATTATGAAATAATTTTAAGAAATTCTTTTTACAAAAAATCAATAAAATTAATATCTTGCGTATTTTATAATTTTTATTTAAAATAAATAAGAAATAACGCACAAAATCAGTTTTTACGGTAGCTCTTAATTGCTTTGCGGTATTAGCTGTGATCGAGACATTAAAATTTAAAACTTGTTTTTTTTTAACGCGCACTGGGCAGTCCAATGCAATACTACTGGTTACTTTCAAATACCCAATGTACATTTTAAAAAATTCATCTTTTATTTTCCGTTTCAGCAATAGTTTAACTTCGTATGTTTACTTTAGAATTCTCTTTAAAGTAAAAAAAATTCATTCAAATATAAAAATTAAATTATCTATAAATAAAAAAAATATCTCTGAATGAACATAAATGTGGTCATTACGCGCTAACCAATAAAATTAGAAAATTAATGAAAACCAAACATAATAAACTTTTCATATAAATTGCATAATCTTCATATATAAATTATTCAATTAATTTTTAATATATTATGTTATGTATGTATATATAATTTTTTAAACAAAATATGTTGCATTTCATATAGTTTTATTCTGTTAATTTCTAATTTGTGTAAAAAATATATATATTTTTTCTATTTGAAAATTACATTTTTTCCTTTTTTAGGTGGCGTCAATCAATCACACATGACCAAGCACATTGTTAACGGCTATTTTCCCTAAAATTTACAATTTATCTATATATTTTATTTTTCTCTTTATTTTGACTAAATAAAAATCCATTAACAATTTTTGAATAGACAGTGTGTTAAAATTGAAATTACGGCCATAAAATTTATTCAATGAATTTTTGAATAAAACAAGGAAAAAAAAAACTAAACTATTGTTCAGAACAAATTTACGTTGTAAATCAGTCTGGCTTCAATATTTTATATACAATAATTTAATTATAAATGAATCTGTTTCGCACACGGTAAAAAAATTATATGCGATTTATTTATTTGTTTTTAAACAATAATGGAAAATAATAAAAATAATTTAAAATTTTAAGTAATACCTGAGCCCTATGAGCCAATGTCCAAAAGCACAGATCAGGCCGTGGAAGTTTTTAATCTACCATATTTTAAATTAAATTTAAATAAACAATTACAGCCATAAGCCAAAAGCCTAATAATGTATTGTGAACTGCATTAGCGTTCTGTCATCTAATATATAAAGCAGAAGTTGTCCCTTTGTCTGTTTGTCTGTTTGTCTGTTTGTCTGTTTGTCTGTTTGTCTGTTCCGAATAGGCTCCTAAACCGCTCAACCGATCGTTTTCAAACTTACACCATGTCTTTGTGTCAGGTCGGGGGTCGTTATAGGCTATTTTAAAATTTGATTGGCCTCCTACCCAGGGACCTCCCTCGGGGGCTGACTTCAAAAGTTCGTCCGATTTCATTCAAATTTGGTACGTAAATAGAGGAACTGATTTCACACAAATTTCGTTACAAAAAATCTGTTGACCTCCTACCCAGAGGCCTCCCCTGGGGGGTGCACTTTAAAAGTTCGTCCGATTTCATTCAAATTTGGTATGTAAAAACAGGACGTGATTACACACAAATTTCGTAACAAAAAATTTGTTAACCTCCTACCCAGCGACCTCCTACCCAGGAACCTCCCATGGGGGCGGACTTCAAAAGATCGTCCGATTTGATTCAAATTAGGTACGTAAGAGGAAATAATTACTCACAAATTTCGAAACAAAAAATTTTTTGACCTTCTACCCAGGAACTCGCCTCGGGGCGGACTTTAAAAGTTCGTCCGATTTCATTCAAATTTGGTATGTAAAAAGAGGATGTGATTACACACAAATTTCGTAACAAAAAATTTGTTTACCTCATACCCAGCGACCTCCTACCCAGGGACTTCCTACCCATGATGGCGGACTTCAGAAGTTCGTCCGATTTGATTCAAATTTGGTATGTAAAAAGAGCAACTGATTACACACAAATTTCGTAACAAAATATTTGTTGACCTTCAACTCAGCGACCCTTCGGGGGCGGACTTCAAAAGTTCATTCAAATTTGACACGCAAAAATAGGAAATGATTAGACACAAATTTCATAACAAAAAATTTATTGGCCTCCTACCCTAGGGGAGGACTTCAAAAGTTTGTCTGATTTAATTTAAATTTGGTACATAAAAATGATTAAACACACGAATTGCGTAACAAAAAATTGGGCCCCCTCTTTTTAGGAGCCTTTTCGAATATATAGAAATCAAATATTAAATATTAAAAACTTAACCACTCAACCGATCGTTTCGAAATATACACCGTCGCTTTGTCTCGGGGTCGTTATAGGCTATTTTAAAATTTGAATGGCCTCCCAGAAACCCCTCCCCGGGAGGACTGCAAAAGTTATTCCGATTTCATTCAAATTTGATTCAAAAAAAGCGGAAATGAATAAAAACACAAATTTGGTTTGGTTTGGAAACCTGTTTAAGGGAAGGATATCATTCGATTTCATACAATTTAAGTGTTGAATAATTAGAAATGATAAATATTAATTCTTCTTATATATTTTCCCAAATTTATAAAATAACTAGGTCCTATAATTGTTCATCAATCTGACAACAAAAATTTCACTTAAAACGTGTGTTCCACAACAACGTGTGTGCGGGTACAGCTATTTATTATTATAACTATAATTTGAATTTTTGTATTATTTTTGTAAAATTCCAAATTTATTTTTTGCAAATTTGTAGAATTTAACATACCATGGTAACATACCATGGTGCACCTCCTCATTTTTGTTCATCATCGGTTACAGAAAATTACTGCCGATATACGATTTCAAATTTACATTAAATATCAATCTTTTTTTATTGTATTCATGCAATTTGTTTCGATTGCGCCCAAAAAGCCGAAAAAAAGTTGATGTCCTTGTTGTTAATTTTAATTTTTTATTTGGTGTTTAAAAAATTTTAGTTTTTATAGTTTTTAGATTTTAGATTTAAACTGCGACTGAGAAATTGACTATGAACATTGAACAAAATTATTAGCGGGGGCATCTATAAAACGCTAAAATTTTGGCTTCTTAAGAATCGTGCATACTAAACAATCAGATTACAAACTTTATTACATAAAAAATCGTATTATTATCCTAATAAATTCATGATTGGTTTAAAAATTAATTTTATTTTTTTTAGTGTGCATACATATTATATGTACTGTACATAATGTTATGCGTATGGAATATGTTGTTTCACATTAATATTGTAATTCCTAGAATAAAGCAGAACACTTAATCCTATCTATCCATATTGGAATAAAAATCTATTATTTTTTTTCTCTTTAATTGAATATGTACTTTAACAAAAATGTCTATAAAAATTCAAACTGACTTTAGAATCAGGTATAAAAATATAATATAATATATATAAAAATGTATGAAAATAGACGTAATATAAAATATAGTTCAGCTACACGGAATCCATGAAGTAGTTGTATTTTCATTATCCAACTTTATGTGGAGTTGTGATTTTAAGTCTCAACCTCGCCTGAAAATTGTGTTAGCATGCTCTGCATTTTTGAGTTGTTTCCTCTATTTTTACTTACTAAGTTTCTATTTTGTGTTTGCTCGCGACTACCAAATTTAAAGTAATTCAGAAGTAATTCGATATTGGGAATTAGCATAAGGATTCCAACTGAGCCTTCACAATATACAACTGAAAGTTTATCATTCTCTGAAATTTTTAACTCAACCTCTTTTCGAGTCTATTGGGCGTACAATACGAACACTTCCTCTTCTTTTTATAAAAGAAAAACTTTTGTCAACTTCATATTTATATTAGAAAATTCAAGTGAACAACACACACATTATTCATTTGCACTAAGAGTTGGAGACCTAACCAAGCGTCATGTAATGGTCCGTTTTACTTTTAAAACGCTAAATATTGTTAATCCTTAATAATATTTTCAAATCATTAAAGATTTAAGCTTCATGCTTTAATTTCTGAACTCTTATTCCAATATCTCTCAGAAAAATTTATAATTGCCTTCTTGCTTACTACTTACATGTATTTTAAATTCGAATATAAGTTTTCCCAGATTAAAATAATTGTGATTGAATTTATGAATATTGAAGTTATTAATAAATGATTTTATTTTCAATTTACATAAAAAAAAATGTAAGAAGTTTTCATCGATATAAGCAAAAAATTATTAGATTATTGTGCTATTTGAATTAAAAATCTTCTTAGAATTTTTCCATCAATTGAAAAGAAAATCTAATCTCCTCATTTTTATATTTATGAAACTCAAAAAAAATTATGTCTGATTATTCGTTCATATAGCTTATGCTCCCCTACAAATTTTGAAAATAAAAAAATAAATAAATATTTATATGTATATAGATTATATTATACATACTTGTACACATAATAATAAGTATGTAGATATATATAAATCACTTCAAAATATATATATTTTTTTTAATAATGACTCCAATATTCTTTTTCTTTTTGCTGCTGCTGCGATACCAATTTCATTATATATAAAACTGGATATGGGGATAAAAATTTATGTTGAATTAAGTTCAGCGAAAAGAACTAATGACTTTTAATTTTATTGAAATAATAATCTTACAAATTTATTTAATTAGTTCTTTTTATATGTTAAATTTAATTATTATAATATTAAATCGAGAACTTCGTATTTTTTTTCATTCTTTGTGAAGGAAATGTTTTAGAAAATTCGTATGCTCGTATTCCTGTAAATCGATAAATGAAAACCTATTTTAACAGTTTTTGATAAATTTTCTTAACAATATACATATAACAATATACATTTTTGAATTGATCTCTCGTAATATTGATTTTGTGACATAACAATTCTCTGCAGTTCATTCATGTCACTTCATTTACGTACCTTTAATAAATTTTACAACACAATTTTATTGTACTAATTTCTTTTCCTATATATGTAATAGGTATTATTTTAATAAAATTTCATATATTTTTCAAATTTACAATCAAAAATAGTCTTTATAAATAATTATTTCCTCAACAAATTCTGATTCTCATTTTCCGATGGATTGCATTCAAAAATTCGTAACTTAGTTTGTAATGTAAAAATAACTTTTAAAAATACATAACATCTCGAATTTGAGACAGAAATTCTATAAATATATATAATTTTTCAGCAGAACTCTTTGCCTTTGTCTGATTGATTTTTTAAGTGACTTTTATATGACAAGAAATAACGATTCATACTTTTATCTTATTTTAATGGCACACAAAGAAAAAAAAGAGCAGAGAAGCACTTTGAAATGTAAATTGTGTTTCAAAATGCATAAAAATATACATATACGTAGGAAATACAATCATTTTTTTTTTTTTTTGAAAAGATATCTAAATTATGCTATGTACTTTTAAACCTAAATGCCTAATAATCAAACAATTTTTTTTTTTCATCAGAATTGAAATTGATAATGTAATATGGTAATATGAATGGTTTGAATCTTCTTTTTTCTTTTTTTTTTTTAAATCCACCATAAAATATCTCAATTACATTTTGTAGAACTTCCCGTTTAAATTTTTTTTTTTTAAATAAAGTGAAAATTGATGAAAATAGGATTATAGAAAAAAAAAAAAACAGGAGAGAAAAAAAAATATTTTTTTGACTTTTATTTAATGTGCGCCTTTCAATATAATTTTTCTAAATATTTTTATAATATTATTAAGATTGAGATAAAGCATATTTTAGCAATTTTTGGCTGTCACATTTAATAATAAATATCAAAAAAAATTTAAAGAAAAATTCTTCTGCTGTCTCAATATTTTAATTCTAAAATTAGTGTAGAATAATATTTTGATGTTTAAAATTGGAATCAATTATATGTATATAATATTGGCATTAGCCATATCCAATCAAAATCGATTAATTTACTTTTTTTTCAAATTGACGGTTATTAAAATTAGACTAGCAAACAACCAGAAAGCAGCTTCAACTTGGCAATCTTTCACACAACATTTGTTCAGATATAAGAATCTAGAATATTAACAAAAATTAAATACAAAATTCATTACAAAATTAAATACATACTTTTTTTTATATATGTTTAGTTAGACGTAGTTAGATAGGTTTAAGGTAGGTTTTAATTGTTTTAGCATAAAATAAAAAAAAAAAAAAATTGTCACATATTGATTTTATATCCGTTTTCCACTAACTAAAATCGTATTATGTATAAAAAGTATTATTGTTTAATTTAAAAAAAAGAAAAAATATTAATTAGTTTATTACCATCCTTATCTCTTAACAAATTGAAATTTCGTATGCAATTATAAATATTGTAAAGAAAATCATGGAATAAACTAAAATTGCATTGAATTGAAATACTTTTTTTTTTTTAGCCATTTAAAATAACCAATTTGTGGGTGATATTAACTGTTGAAAATTATTCGCTTATAAAAATTTTTTTTCAAACAATCTTTTTATGCTGATTGCAGTAATTATGCATTTCTAGTATACAAAAAAGAAATATTTTGCTTCCAAAGACTGTTATTATTGGCAATATGACATTTTTAAAAAATCAAAGAAAAGAATTATTGATTCAACAAATAGGAGAAGGAAGCAATTAAGTTATTATACATACAATTGGTCTGTGTCCGCAAGTTATTGTGATTAAAATTCCTATCGTGATTAAAATTCCTATCGTATTTCATATAAAAATTTCAACAACCATTTTTTATTTACTTTTCCTTTACATAATAAGCATTTAGTTTAAAAATGTTAATTTCTATATTTTATAATTTGTGTAATAATTTTCTAAAAAATATAATATTCGTAATAACTTAACTAAATTAAAAGCAGTAATACAGTTTCCCAAAGATAATAAAAAATTTTCATAGGCCGAATACTAACATGAAATTTTTATAAGTTTATCATTCTATGTACCTTTATATAGATAAAATTGCATACTTCAATAAAATAATTTTACCTATAATGCAATTTCATATATTGCAACTCTACGGATTAAAAACTGAGTTAATTTTTTTTTTTTTTTTAAGATTTTCTTATTATAAGTTTTAAAATTAAATATTTGCTTGTTAATTCAAAATTTTTATTTTATTCAAAAAAAATAAAAAATAAAATAAGACAAAATAAAAATTCTCATAAAGCTTATGAGAAAACTTTTCTCCATACTATATATCTACTGTACTATGAAATTTACCGAAGAATTTAAGAAAAACATTTTATTGACAACGAAAGTTTTCCCTTTTTTTTTTTGATCAAAAAAAGAAGAAGAATTATCTTTGCAAATAGATTTAAACATAGTTGAAATGAAAGTTTGAAAAGTAGTTTTTTATCAATTTTTTATAGTGCATTTTATGTTTTTTCTTCAATTAAACTTTTATTCAATTTTTTTTTTTTTTGCTTTTGTAGCCCAGGCGGAAAAAAAATTACCTTTTTTTCGTTCGTAACAGTTTGAAAAACTTTTTAGAAACTTTAAAAAAGCATTAAAAAAAAATTGAAATTTGAAAGGTTCCCATGAGTTAGATTAAATATTTCTGATAGAGAAAACAATTTAGATGGTTGTTATTTTCATCACAGCAGCAGTGTCCTTAATAGTAAACCTTTACCAAAATAAATTTTTAAAGTAATTAATAACTATACACATGTTGCTACATTTTGTTATGTAAATATACCTGTACCTGTGTCGATAAAATTGTTAACGCCACGGTCGTCGCCACGAGATTTATTCATTTTTATTTTATTTTATTTATTTATTTATTTACATTAAGCTCATTATGTTCAATGGGCCTCGGTCAACTTTGTGTCTTATCATAAAGGAAGTATAAATAGAGGAATTAGTCCCATAAAAAAAATGCTTATAAAAATAGTGAAACAAAAAATCAATATCACAATTCTATGGGTTTATTTTTTTTATTTTTTGTGAATTCCACTCTCACAAATTCTCTTAAAACTTCAAAAATAACAACAGTTCTATACAATTTTTAAAGTTTTAAAAGCTTTTGTGACAGTGGAAGTCTAAAAAATACAAAAACAAAAGCTCGTGGGGTTGTGATATGGATTTTTTGTTTCACTATTTTTATCAGCATTTTTTGTATGGGACTAATTCCTCTATTTATACTTTCTTTATGGTCTTATGATACTGCTATACAGATCGAAGATCGCGCCGCTCCGTTTTGGAAGACTTGATTTTATAAATTTCTACAATTATGATAATAAAGTTTTCTCAAACTTATTTTCCAATTTTTCAATATCAAATTAAAATAATGTCTATGAATGTATACTATATGCATATCTGTACAACATTATCTGTGACAACATCGTGAGCTTAGAATTCAAAAATATAATTCTTATACATAAAATTTTCAATATGGTTTTATCTCTCGGCTCACTGTCGAAATAGTATGTAAGTTAAAATGTTATTGAATATTCATCAAGTTAATTTTCACTTTTTTTAAGAATCTCTCTCGTTAACATTTTATTCCTTTATACAAAATAAATAATTGAAATTATTGAAAATTCTTAATTCATTCTCTTTTTTGATCGAAAAAAAAAAAACTTTTGAAATTAAATAAGCTGAAAAGTTTTCTCCTTAATAACGTTGTATTTTTTTTTTTGCTTAAAAAGCTATTGATAGAAACCCAACATTAAAATTTAAATGCATTTCATTTTTAAAATGCGGCTTTAAACTTGACCGAATAACTATTTTCTAACTGGTAAGAGAAAATTAACATATAATTTCTAGAATACGATCTGAATATTTCTGCAACGGATTAAAAAAATTACGCATGGCACATGCTAATTCGATTGTCGATTTGAAAAAAATTCTACTTAATTAAAAAAAAAAGAAGTTAAAAATGAGTTTTCCAAAAAAGTGAGGCCAGGCCGCATGAAAAAGTACAAAATAACTTTTTCTTCACACAAAGAGTTGGACTCAGATTTTTTGATTGGAACATTTCTCTTGAATATTCTTTCTCTTCATGAATCAAATCACTTACGTCCCAATCAAAAAATCTGAGGCCTGGCCTCACTTTTTTGGAAAACTCGTTTTTAACTTATTTTTATTTTCTCCCTTTTTCACGTTAACTAAATTGTTATTATGTGCATGGATGTTTGAAAACAATTTTATGACTAATCATATCGATGAAAATTTTTCCGATGATTTTTCCGCTTTTTCGGGTTTTGCATGGAGTTTTCTGCAACAGCAACTTTATGCAACTCATTTCGCTCTACAACTTTGTCTGAGGTTGCAAAACGTTCAAACGCTTCCTTGGTCGGAAAAACTCCGGAAAAGCGTTTTACATGAATTTTCTTCGATTTTTTCTGCAAGTTTTCACCATTGTCGGAGAGAAAGTAATGATGCCAGTTGATAGGGAACTTGATCCTGCATAATTTAGAAAACTTTTTTACTGGAAAATTTTCCGGAAAATTTTTTCGGAAAAATCAGAAAACTTTGCATTTTTCCTAAAACGGATTTATCACTTCTCAAATTTGTACCAAATTTTCAAATGATTTTTCCCGATTTTCCAGGTTTTCCGATTCAAATTTTGATAGCTTCAATTGTCACGCGACATGAACCTGTGTGAATTTCAGCTCGCTGTGATGACGAAAAGTGGGTCTACGAGAGTGTCGAAAATAGTAAAGAAATATACAGACAAATTACTTTACGAGTTAATAAGAATTGTGTCCTCAATAAAATAGTAAATATATCAAAAAATGTAATTACTTCTAATGAATCCATAAAAGCATATATGAAAATATTCATTTTAATAGTTTAGTTTTATTTAATTTAATTATTCAAGTGTTAAATTTAATATCCTTCAGCAGTTGTTTTTATTTAATTTTATGATTACATTTTCTTTAAAATTCTAAAGAATTAAAAAGAAAATATGTAGATTTAAATAAATTAAATTTTACAAGTAATTTAGTCGTTTGTCTTATGACAAATTGTCAAAATAAAATTTAATCACACTTGTGCTGGCAACTACATACTATGTATTTAATTTATTAATTTTTATAACTATATATGGCATTTTAATTCTTACGTTTATGCTTTATGTTTTGTAAATTATTACATATCAGAAAAATTTACGAAAAACATAATGCTAATTTAATGCTAATAATTTCTAACAGAAGCCCCAACAGACAAATCAAGCAAGTTTTTTTTTGATGTCTATAAATTTGAAAATTATAACAAATACCTATATTAAATTAACCTCTGGGTAATAAAATTAAAAAAAAAAGTGAGAAAATAAACATTGATGAAAAAAATTGTATTTACGATGATTTCTATCTTATGTTTGGCGCCAAATTAAATTCCTCAAGCGCATCTACTGCCGAATTGATGAAAATATAATTCATGGTTTTAAAATATTTTTGCATCATGTAATTTTTTTTTTTTTTTTATTTAAACAACCAATGTTATTTAGTGATATCATGTTATGAGTAAATTAAGTAGTCTAAAATTTTAATACATAACATGAGATTAGCATAAATAACATACATATATAATGAAATAAAATTTTAGTACTAATTAATATGCTATGATTCTTTATGGTATACTATAATGTAGCTTTATCACATCACTTTAATTGAATTATTTTCTGAGAAATTTAAAATATAATTCCAATTCCTCAGCACGTTCATTTAATAAAACTTAAATAATGGTTAAAATAACAATATCAAACTCAGAGCTAACTTACTTATTTCTAAAATGATTTAGAATAGAAAGTCATATTAACTCTTTATCGCTGGAGTAAAAATAATTACGATACTTAAATCCTAAATAGCTCTTATATACATATTTCCTATCAACGATCACTGTTATTTTATAGTTTACTAAATTTTTTTTTTGTGACTTGTTTGATATAAATATAAAGTATTTATTTGTAATCAATTAAAAAAAATTTAAATTAAGTGTTTTAAGAGCTGAGCGTAATATTTGTATATACATATTTAAAAATAATAACGTAACACAGAACACAAAGCAGCACACTCTAGTGGTATCTGTTTTCATTTATAATTAATATTAAAATAATCATTACAAAATCAAATTAAAAAAATATAGTGATATTTATGTAAATAGTGATACTATACATTATACAACAGTGCTATATAAAATCAACAAAACGTAAATATGTTTCTCTATATAAATCGCACTAAATCACACATGATAAAAATTTAAAAAAGTAAAATATATTTTATTAATTCCAACAATAGTTAAGAAGAATCTTTTATTATAAAAATTTATTTAACAATTTTTTTTCCATAATAACTCTTATTAAAAAATTATTTTACACTTTTTTCATGCAAATACTATATACTTATACTCTTTAATAAACATTTAAAAATTGCAGCTCTTTAAAATGAACACAGTTACTAATTCAAATAGAACAATATGTAAATTAAATTTGCCTGTAGCATAAATAAAAAAAACTTTCTACATACTTACCCTTATGTATATGTTTTCATATCCTTTCTTTATTAAAAGCTTAATTTGCATCTCTTTTATAAACATTATAATTGCATAAATATAAGTATATATAACGTTAATGTATATTACGTAAATACATATATATTGTATACTTTATGTACATATGTTTGTATATATTTACATAATAAGTATGCAAATTTTATGAAAGCATAATATAAAAGAAAAAAAATTACGTACCTACTTATGTGAAAAAAATTACCTATACCTATTTTTATTAACATTTTATAACCTCTTCAATTTTATTATATTTAAAATTAACTTTAATATAATATCTTTGAATATTATTCAACAGTATAGAATATGCCTAAAAAATTGAGAGTGTGATTAAGACTTACACTCAATATATACTTATGCTTGATTATTATCAGAGCATTTAATAAAGATATTTTTACAATTATTTATTACCAGAAGAATGAATTTTAAAATTCTGGCAATGAGTAAGGCTAATGTTGGACATGTTGCTTCATAATCGATGATAAGAGTTAATGTTTTATCTAAAATTTGTAAAGTTGTAGATTTGAATATTTATAATTCTTTAATAATATGGCTGTCACACTTCGGCTTTTTAATGGCTTTTGAAAAAGCTATCATCGTTGTGGCTATTTCGTGGCTTTTTCCATACAAAAAAAAGAAAAAAAGCTAGTGGCTTTTCAAATATAAAATTTGAAATATAAATTGTAAATATAAAATTTGAACTTTTCGATAAACTTTAAAATTATTACATGCTCAATTTATAGATGTCATTTTCATTACAATTCAATTGCATAAAAAATAACTTTTATGCTAGTGACAGAAAACAAATTAAAATTTAATTAATTTTTCAAATGTATTATGTGTATGTTATGTATATAAAATCATTTAAAAATATGCAGACAAGTTATTGCTCCAATTTTTGCTTAGAAAATTTTATTCTCTTTTTTTTTTGCCTTGAAACTGTAAAACTAAATTATTTTCAAACACTTGATTATAAAGTTCTACACTACAATTTTACTCAGTACTATATCGCAATTCTTGTATAGCAACAAAAAAAAAAACTTGCAATTAATAATAATTAATCATAATAATAATTTTTAGTTCACATAAACTACATAAAATAAAAATATCATGTTAAGATGCAGTTCCACCAAACAGATCTAACTGTGCATTTAACTGAAACTCATGCTCTGAACCATAAAGTGGTCATATATGTTCACGCAGAGAGGCATCGTGAATGCTCTAAAATTTCTTCAAATCACTGTTTTTATTAAAAATCTCATACACTTACATTTTGAAATCCGAATTATAATTAATTATAATTATAATACTTTTTTTGTTATTATATTTTTAATGGAGAGAATAATATCTATGTTGGAGATAATGATAAAATTAAATAATTCCCTTCAATTTATTTAAATAAAATTATAAAACTTAAACTTTGATATATAATAAATACGGTACTCGCTTTGAATCCAACATAATTTTGTTTAAAATGAAACCACAACTATCATTCTTATTCATATATACATAATTAATATATGTTATCTTTATCAATTCATAACTCGAATTATTTATAAACAGATTTCATTCCAAATTATTTTGAACTAAACTATAAATGGTTTCTGTGCTTAAATTGCAAAAATTCTGTTTTTTTTTATTTTTTTTTTTTTTTAATTTTATAGCAAAGAGAAATTATAACATTTTATTGAATGCTGGAAAGAGTCCAGGAATAATTATTTCTGATTTTTTTGCAATTTCATTCACATCATCATCATAAGATTTAAGTTAACTTTTTTTGGTAAATTAAGCATAGTAAAATTTTATTCAAACAGAAATAACTTTAAATTTAACTTTAGAAACAGAAATTTAAAATTTAATTTTCTAAATGAACATAATTTTTATGCCATTTAGATATAAATCTAATTTGATATGAATCATTAAAATATACAAATTTAAATTCTTTATAAGTTTCTATAAATTTATTATTGAAAACTGAAAATTTACATTGAGTTTAGCGGGACACTTATTTTTGAGGCTCGGATTTTGTTGAGTTTGATGATTTTGTGTGCACAAATTTTATTTTTAAGGTATTTTTAAATGTGGACAATTTTGATCACTCCTCGCAGTGAATTCGTTTTAATTTCTTCTCAATTTTATATGCACTAAAAACTATATATTTTGAATAACGAATTAAATTTAATCAAAACAAATTTAAAATTAAACCAAAAAAAATAAGCTTATTTTACAAAAATGCAATTGAAAAATTCAAAATTTCAAAAAAAAAATTGTCATGAAAAAATATTTTTCCAAAATTAAGATATATATTTTTCATTCTCTCTCTAAAAACACTGTGTTTCTGACTTTATTATATGTGTATACACAATATATATAATATATATATATATATATATATATATATATATACAAAATATTATTCGAAAAAAGAACATAAAATAAAATAAAATAAATTTTATGTTTCATGAAGAATTACTCTTGTTGGATAATAATTTTCCTGGACTTATTCGAAAAACTAAACAGAGTGTAAAAAAAAAACTTTTTTTTTATATCAACCAAATAAGTTGGAATGGAATAAAAAAAAAAGTATCATAAATTCGAATTGCTGCTGGATCACATTTTTCAGTTGTATGTACCCTTTTAAAATTTTAATGCAACTTTTTATTTTTATATTATGTGTATGCATATAATTTCCACACATTAAGTTTAATTTTTAAAGAAGAACTATTATTGAAAAAGAAATGATAGTTCATTTGTTCTACACATATAGGGATAAATTTCTTGACTTATGAACGCTTAAAGTATAATCATTAAGTAAGTTTTTGATGTCTATATGGTATAAATCAGGGGTGGCCAAACGGTCAAAGTTATCAAGAACAAATTAAAAATGTTTTTACACTTAGAACAAATGTTAAAAATCTGAACGTTAATATCAGGATTTAACTTCGATTTTAAAATATAATAAAACGAGGAAGTTAAAGAATATCTTTAAAAATAGCTAGTTTTTTGTAATTAATTCTTTGAAAAAATTATATTTAAATGAAAAGAAGAGCTTCTGGCAAGTTATGTCTAATTAGATTTTTTTTCTAAGAATATTAGTTTTTGGGCCATGATGAATAATATCCATCATGTTTAAGAGCAATTATTTGAATGCATATTTTAAAATTGCAAAATGTTAATTCCAGGTCGATCTTTATCAGTCGCGTCTGGTATAAACTATAAAAATTTGACAATAAACAGAAATACAAAATTATTTTCTTATTTTAATTTTCAACAACGACATTGATTTGGAAATTACGTTACCCTCTTTATGAACTTATAGAATCAAGTTCAAAAATCATCTTATGTACAATATCATATCATATCAATCTTATATAAATTTACGAACCATATAAATATGTATAATAAAGATGGAGAGAATATTAAAAATGACGCTTATAATAAATTGAAGTTCTACTGTCCATTTAAAATAATAAAACCGAAAATTGTATACCTTTAAAATTAATTTTAACATTTTAAAGAACGTGATGATTTTTCGAATAATATAATGCTTTTCCAGCAATTTATAATCCAAATGAACTTAAACAGGGCATAATAAATATTATATATTTTTCACATGAAAAAGGTTAGATTTACTAAGGAAATATGAAAACTAAAAAAAAAATGTTTATGTAATTTGTATATTTTTTTGTATTTTACCTTTTCTTTTAAACTCTGTAGCCTAATAATGACCATTACAGGAGAGAGAGATATATATGATTAATATAGGAAGGATATAACACACATGGTAATGATGATGAAGCATAATAAAATTTTATGAAATTATTAGAAAAGGAGCCTGCATTTTAGAGACTTTTCGAACTTGTCGTGATTCCTAGTTCTTAATTTCAATTTATATTGCAAAGTATGTTGTCTATATTCGTTAACCATAACGTGTATTATACTAAAGCGGCGATGTGCAACCTTCGGCTCATGAGCGGCTCATTTGATTTTTATCTGCGGCTCACATCAATGTTTTGATTTACGTAATATGTGGCTCTTTTTTGTACGAAAAGAACTTTTGTTTTGCTTTAATTTTTAAAAAATGTTTATTATCTGGCCATGATTTGTTTGTTTTGCAAGAAAAGATAATAAATATAATCTTGGAACATCAACTCAGGATTTCAACAACAAAAATTGCACCTGATTTGAATAAATTGAGCCAAAGCAAAAACACTTAAATTTCTCATTAACTTTATTTTATTTTTTTATTTTTTTGGAGATTTATTTAATATTTTGTTATGTTTTATGGTGCAATTTTTAAATTAAATTACTAGTACAAATTCTGAATTAAATCAAAACCATTATTCATTCGTTTTTTTATATGTGGCTCATGCCGAGGTACGAAATTTATTCAGTGGCTCTGGCACGCAATTGAGTTGCACATGCCTGTACTAAAGTATTGTGAATTCTAAAAGTCTTGTGTACCCTTAAGTCTTGGGTATTCTCCAAAATTTTCTGTAATTTTAATTTATCAGGATCGGCTTATTAATGACCGTTTCAGTGCATGTAATTTCAATTCACATGATATTCAAGACCAAAATTATAGTGACATTCTAAGTCACCTTCTTTGTAATGCAAAAAAAAATAATTAATCATTTTCTTTTTTTTATTACATGAGTAAAAATAATAGAAAAATTAATTTCATTGTTTCAAATGTTGCTTTTTAAATTTATTTTATTCCTTTTTCCAAATTGACGGGTTCTAAATAAATTAAAAACGCAATTACATGAACATATCTTTTTTAACCTTAACTACTCAATATATGCATTTAATAACTTATTACATAAAATAAAAATTTATATTGACAATTAAAAAAATTTAAAAAAAATTTTTAATATCCGAATTTGAATTCTTCCTCAAAGGGTATAATAAAATTAATATTTTTTTTCATCATAATTCGCTATTAACTTAAAAACATAATATATGCGAATAGTATACATATACAAGACACATAATAATTTCTATCTTATAATGTATAAGATAAAAATTTAACTGGAAATATTTATGATGCAGAATATTATATTTATTTAATTTTTTTTTTTTATTATTATTTTTTTGTTCAATTAAAGAAGATGATTCAAACTTCAAACGACCTTTTAATATGACTCAGGAAATTTTTTTTATGTTCTTATGTGTATTATATTCTACGCTGCTGGTATATAAACACATTATATTATTGTTATTTTTATTTTTATATGTATATATATACATAATGTAGAAATGTTATTATGGTACATGTATAATGTGTAATATGTTACAATTTATATTATGCAATACAATAAATTTTTATTAAAGATAATGTATCTGTAATAAAATAAAATACCAGCAGTTAAATATATATGTGTAATGTACCAATATTGTGTACATACATTTTGTATAGTACACAAAGGACATTATTTTATGTAATTTAAGTGCCAAAGATATGCCTCAAAAACTTAAAATAAGCATCAATTCAATACTTTATTATTGGGATATGCATATACAAATAAAAATTTTGCAAATTATTTAATTTTCAATGATAATTTGAAAATTAGAGAAATAAATTCTTTAATGAACCTTAAACAAATTACACAATTTAAGAATTTGTTGCTTTTGAAAGAAAATTTACCACTGCAATATACTTAGTATAAATTTATAGAATGTTTATTTTTACATGAAGACTATATGAATTGCCCCTTTAATAAACATCATAAAACCAAATACAGAATTTAAAATACCTACTTAAACGAATCTTATTATTGATAAACAAATATTTTTTTTTTATGTATTTGTATAATTACTATATATTATATAATATTTAAATAAAAGAAAAAAAAATTAAAAACATATTCTGAATTACTAAGCTAGGTTTTTAATACAATATTTTATTATAATTCTACTATTATAATTATATTGAAGATAAGTTCTATATGCTTTATATATATATAATAAAAGATATAGAATTTTTGTTGAAGAATGTTGAAATAATCATGACTACGGGTACGAGAGAAATGAAAATCTTTTTAATGTATTACAAGAATTGTTCTTAAGAAGGACAAAGACTTTTATAATAATGTCGTTGATGATGATTCTTTTACATTTCTTTATTAAAAAAAGATACAATGTTTCAGATTTGTAATCAATTTAAAGAAGTGCCTTTTTCATTTAATCAAAATGGAAAGCTTTATATAAAGTGTAATATTTATTTATATACATAAAAATAATATTGTTGCATTCCATTTCAAATTAATAATATTGCATTTTTTTTTTTATTTTTATTATTCGATTTATCCTTATTAAATAGTTCTATAATCCTTTATATTTAACTAAATATCTTATTTCTATGCAATGGAATTTTATATGACACCAGCAGATTGTGTGCAAATAGATTGTCATATCATACATATATAAAGTTCTGGCAAAATAATTTTATCCTTTACACAATGTTATTTATCCTTTTAAATATATTTATCTTTAAATCTGGTAAAAGAACAAATATTATCTGTGTCACGTCTTCTTATATAAGATTTTTTTTTTCAATGAATATTGCAATTTTGATATGAAAGTCTTACATAATTCTGGTGACTTTGTTATAGTGATATATTGTAAAATTGAGTGCAAAAACAAGAAATATATCATATATGAAATAAAATTTACATTTAATTTTTTTGTAAAAATATTATAAAATAATTTTATTCCAATTTCTAGAACTCTTCAGGCTGTTCTGGATTGTACATGATGTGTACAAATTTTAATTTATTTTTCGATTAATCATGTTTTCGTTTACAAATTTAAGTTTAAACTTTAAAGTTTCAGTTTCTTATTTGCGCTTTAAGTTATCCAAAGTTAGCACTTGGAAAAAACTTTAATTATTTCATTGAACTTAAATATAAAGTATAGGAAATAAAATAAATCAATTATTTTCTACTAATCGTTATATTATATGCAGTGCTGAGCTGAAGGGGGCTCGCACGGGCTCGCAAGAGCCCCCTGATAAATTTAAAAAAAATTTGCGAGCCCTCTGATAAACTTTAAAAAATACGCTAGCCACTTGATAATTTCAAAAGATATTTGTTTTAACCCAATATTAAAATTTTTTGATTCAACAATCTGCGAAAAAGTGTCGAAAATATCAATTTAAAATATTAGTACATTATTTGATACAATAAAAAAATCGTAAAGTTAATATAGAAATGTTTGATTTCGTATACTACTGAATGAAAAGTCCCGCCTTTTATATTTTTTAATTTAAACGATCGCCTAAATTTTAATGTAACATTTTAATATTTTGTACATATATGAGTATGTATATATACTAAACTATTCAAAAAATAAAATGCAGGTTAAAAAAAAAATAATTTTTTTTGTGAATCTATGAAATCTTGAATGCGAGCCCTCTGATAATAATTCCACAGCTCAGCACTGATTATATGTAATATAAAAAGAAGTTAAAAATATTAAAAATATTATTTATGGCCAAGAAATGAGTTTTTGGATCCAAAAGATTTAAATTACTTTTTATTAGTAACCTGAAACCAATAACCACTGACTAAAATCCTCCCAAAAACTTTAAATATAAATTATATTTTCTTTTTGTTTGAAAGTGGAAAAACATAAAACAAAACATAAATTAAAAAAGTAATAGTTATATAATATAATTATGCAGAGTTTTCTAATTTTCAAAAGATGACTACCAAAGCAATGTTAACTCCTAGCAGTGCTATGTCTAAAAACAAAAGTCAATTAAAGTATACATCAAGATAATTTGAAGCATTTAAATCAATTAAATTAAACAAATTTTATCAAAGTTTGTTTATTTTAAGGAATATAATTCAAAAATTCAGATTCCCAATTAGTTTGTAAAATAAAATATAAAATAAAAATATTTTAAAAAAACAGTGACTGAACAAAAAGTTCACCACTTTCCCGTTAAAAATTTAATTAGATTTTTTTATTTCAGAAAAAATTTATTTGCTGATTTATCTAAAAAAAATATTGCATACTCCTTGAAAACTAAATTAAGAATAAAATACTTATTTGTGGTAACCCAAAGTTTCTATTTCTATTTCTTTTAATATTATAATTTTATAGATTTATTCCTAAGCCAATAATTTTTTCACATTTATCCATACAAATTTAATAAAAAATCGTATTTGACAGGTACGTATTTAAATAAACATAATTTGACACAGCGCTGCTATAGAAGTTTACGTTGCTACTAGAATATTATATTACAACATTTTTAAGTAGTTAAATATTATTTGGAAGTGTTTATTTTTTTCCTGCATTGAAAATAAATTATAGTATTATATATATAGAAGTATTCTGCAGTTATTGTTATTATAATTAAAAAGGCAGTATCTACTTGTAATTCATAGACACAGAAATTAAAAATAAAATAAAAAATAATAAGATTTAAAGTTTTCATTCATTTCTAGGCTCAATTTTAAATTTTTTTTTTATATGCATAAGAAAAGTTTAACGAATGAAAGTACTATAGATTTGGATTTTTTTATTTATTGTTTATTTAGGCTTTTGGTAATCGAGTAAAGTAGATTTTTTTGCAATTACATATATATAATTCGATATCTATATAAAACCGAAGTTGTATGTTTGTATGTTTGTCTGTTTGTATGTTTGTCTGTTCCGAATAGGCTCCTGAACCGCTCAACCAATCGTTTTCAAACTTACACCATGTCTTTGTGTCAGGTCGGGGGTCGTTATAGGCTATTTTAAAATTTGATTGGCCTCCTACCCAGGGACCTCCCCCGGGGCGACCTTCAAAAGTTCGTCCGATTTCATTCAAATTTGGTGCGTTAGAAGAGGGAATAATTACAAAGAATTTTCGTAACAAAAAATTTGTTGACCTCCTACCCAGAGACCTCCCCTGGGGGGCGGACTTTAAACGTTCGTCCGATTTCATTGAAATTTGGTATGTAAAAAGAGGAAATGATAACTCACAGAAATTTCGTAATAAAAAATTTGTTGACCTCCTACCCAGGAACCTCCCACCCAGGGACCTCCTACCCAGGGACCTCCTACCCAGGGACCTCGCATGAGAGCGGACTTCAAAAGTTCGTCCGATTTGGTTCAAATTCGCTACGTAATAATAGGAAATAATAACACACAAATTTCGTAACAAAAAATTTGTTGACCTCCTACCCAGGGACCTCCTACCCAGAGACCTCCTACCCAGAGACCTCCCCTGGGGGCGGACTTCAAAAGTTTGTCCGATTTCATTCAAATTTGGTATGTAAAAAGGGTTCTGATTACACACAAATTTCGTAACAGAAAATTTGTTGACCTCCTACCCAACGACCTCTTACTCAGGGTCCTCCTACCCAGGGACATCCCATATTGGCGGACTCAAAAGTTCGTCCGATTTGATTCAAATTCGGTACGTAAGAAGAGAAAATAATAGCAATTTCGTAACAAAAAATTTGTTGACCTCCTACCCTAGGAGAAGAGGAAATAATTACACACAAATTTCGTAACAAAAATTTTTTTGTCCTCCTACTCAGCGACCGCCTCCGGGGCGGACTTTAAAAGTTCCTTCGATTTCATTCAAATTTTGTACGTAAGCAGAGGAAATAATTACACACAAATTTCGTAACAAAAAAATTTATTGACCTCCTACCCTAGGGGAGGATTTCAAAAGTTTGTCCGATTTCATTTAAATTTGGTACATAAAAATTATTAAACACACGAATTTCGTAACAAAAAATTTGGCGCCCTCTTCGAATATATAGAAATCAATGTCTTTATTACTAATTACTACAAAATATTAAAAACTAAACCACTCAACCGATAGTTTCGAAAATTTACACCGTCTCTTTGTCTCGGGGTCGTTATTGGCTATTTTAAAATTTGAATGGCATCATACCCAGAAACCCGTCCCGGGGAGGACTGCAAAAGTTCTTCCGATTTCACTCAAATTTGATTCATAAAAAGAGGAAATGGATAAAAACACAAATTTGGTTTCGTTTGGAAACCTGTTTAAGGGAAGGATATCATTCGATTTCATTCAATTTAAGTGTTGAATAAGTAGAAATGCTGAATATTAATTCTTCTTAGATATTTTCCCTAATTTATAAAGTAACTAGCTCCTATAATTGTTCATCAATCTGGCAACAAAAATTTCACTTAAAACGTGTGTTCCACAACAACGTTCAGCTAGTATAATATATGTAAGCTTCGATAAACTCTATAAATTAAAAAAAAATTGTGTATATGTGCATACGAGTGGGTATACAAAAAAATCGAAATCTATTATAACTACATGAGCCAAACAGAATAAACGAAAAGATCTATTAACGAATAATATTCAAACAGAATTTCGACATTACAGAAATTTTGTTGAAAATACATAATTCCAACGTAGAATATCAACTTCCTCCGTTCGATAGATATCACATTAATTATGTTAAATTCACTAGCTTAGAAGTTGTGTAATACATTTATACACGTATAGGATAAATATCTAAAATTTTTCGTCAGGTTAAAAAGAAAATATGGAAAACTTGACTATTTAAATCTAATTTTCAAAAAAGAAACTATTCGAATGAGTGAAAGATTCGTTTAATCGTCTCAAAATAATTTAAACAAAAACCAACAAAATTATTCTCAATATTTTTTTTTCAGAAATAATTAAATTTATTCACTTAAAACAAAAATATTCCATTTTACAGTGTCTGTATAGTATATGTATATACAATACTACACGTACGATTAAGAATAGTCATAATGTTTTAACTATTTTGTTGCTATGTTTGACAATTATTAAATTTGACTTTTCAAAATAATTTTTTTTTTAAATATAATTTAATAATAAAATTGTTTTTTCTCTTTAACCAGATGCTGCGCGGCACTCACCAAATTGATGAAAAATATTCTTTTTCCAAAGAATTTCCAAAAAAGAAAAAAAAATTCTGTATGCTGTGAAAATTTCTCTTTAATCTTGAATCATCATCGTCTGATGTAAGATCTATTTAGTTTCCGAAGATATTTTTTAAAATATTGGCAACAATAAAACTCTTTTATTTTAAATTTTAAATTATCTAATATTAATATTATAGTGTGGCACTAAAATCAAAAACATTTAAATTTAATAGATTTATACACAATAGATTTTAAAAATTAACTCTGATAAATAGATTTTACTTTAACAAAAATTTTTTAGGAAAATGAAAGAAATATAAGATATATGTGCATTAAAATTGATAGTTCTAATCTTGGTCAGTTCTAATTAAAAATTCGCACAGCCCACAGCTATGGAACACTATGATTTTCCTTATTATTTATTATTAAGCTTCTTTTTTTTATATTAAACAAGAAACTTTCATAATAATAATTCTTGTTCATTGATTAAAAGTCTTAAAATTTTATGAAAAGCTTTTGAAATATACCCGGTTATGTGAGAATTTGTTCGTAATAATATATTGAAAAAAAAAATGAAATAAAATTATAGATTTGAGCATTATACATACTTTATATCGCACATATAGAGGATTCATAATAATTTGTTGTTGTTGCTATTATTACTAAATTCTGAGTACATGATTATAGGTTAATATCATGCACACTATGAGTTTGAAATCAATACATCTCATCTATTCTTATTAATTACAAATGATATTTTTTTAAAATCTAAACAGGACTAAGTACAAAAAAAAAAAACAAATCATTCTAGAAAAGGCAGTCTTTAACTGGCCACCAGATAAATTTACCACGTTCAGATTTAAAATTAAAAAAAGCAAAAAATTGATAGAAAGCAGTAAAACTAAATTTCATTCAACACACTTCGCTTTCGCTTTCATCCGAGGTCTAAAACGTGTGCTTAAAGTTCTTTTATATTCTAATAATTTTCTATTTTAACTTTTATTTTCAGGGAAAAATTTGGGCGGCTCATTTTTTCGAAACATTTTTAGCTAAAATTTATTTAATAAAAACATCTGCGATTTATAACAAAACATTATTAAAATACTTATATGTATATATAATAAAAATTTATTATCCAGAATATTGGTGAAAAATTCTATCTCGCAAAATTTTGTTTATTTTTTATTTTGGCACAAAAAAAGAGGAAAAAGCAGTCTTCTATATATTGGAATCCTACAAATAGAATGATACAAAAACTCAAATTCTATGTACATATATATTTTTAACGCTAAGACGACGACAAGAATATAAATTTTTTTTTTGTATATAAAATTTATATTCAACTTTAGTTTCTTTTTCTTTTTTTGAAACTTTCTGTTGTTATATTTACGATACATTTATTATAGAGTTCATAAGTTCTTGTGAACACAGTAAACAGTAGCGTAAAAATTTACTATTAATTGGTTTTAGAAGAAGAACGACAACGACAGAAAAGAAAAAAAAAAGATACACAAGAAAAAATTATCTGAAAATAAAGTTTTTTTTTTTTTTTTACAAATTTTGCAAAAAAAAAACAAAATATTGGAGTCTGGTATACAGAGAATTTTTAATTTTTTGTTTTTTTTTTTTTCTTTCTTTTCTGAGTACATTTAGGATAAAAAAAAAAAAAATTTTATGTATAATATTTATTTACCATATTTTTACATGTATTATTATTTTTTTGATATGTTCTTTAAATTTCTACGATGAAAAACTTTAATTCAGATCATTTTAAACCGTCCTGTTGAACTCAGATTCAGATTGAAATATATATTTTTTTTTGTTTTGTTTTAAAAGTCGACTTTCCCCGTCCTATTTATAGCCGTTTTTGTCGCTCGGCTTGTTAAAATAATTTTTTATATTATTAGCGTGAGATTCAACAGTTTTTTTTTTTTTTATTGTGGCTACCTGTAATTTATTCTTATGAGAAAATATAAACCGAAAATAAAATCGAAATTAAAAAAACAAAAAAAAAAAAACAAAATTAAATTAAAATTAAATCTTTAAATTTAAATTCTTAATTTAAAAATAAATTCTGTCGTAACATTAATATTGCTTAAAAAAAATATTACATAGTACACAGTATACCATATATATATAGGTACAAACATATTGTGTATACATGCATTTAAAAAAAATAAATAAATAAAAAAATAAAAATATTTTTCAATTGGACGCAGGAAAAACTAATTTTCCCTTTAAAATAATAATAATAAAAAATAAATAAAAAAAAAGAAAATAATTAAAAAGTTAAATATTCATAGAATTTTACAAAAAAAAAAAAAGAAAAACTAATAAAGAAAAATAAGAAAAAAAGTGTATACATATGTTTTTTTTTTTTGTTCTTTGCCATAAAAACATACCTAAGTTTAAAATTTTTACACACAATATCGTAAAAATATTCTTATATACCTATGTATGTATATTATAGTGTTGACAATTCCAGTTGACCTGTCAAGTAATAAAATTTTACAATATGTACAGAAATACCGTAGTAAAGCATAAATATTACATAAACATAAAAATCGTGTAAGAGAAAAAAGAAAAAAAAAAAAAATGGAAAAGGAATGAGTACAGAATGTTCCAATTGAAAATTGGGTCAATCAAAACGTATATATAAATGTACCTATAGTTTTCTACAGTGAATGAAAACAACAACAAAAAAGTATATGTATATTTTGTTTACAAAATGATGATATTCTGAAGGGATGCATGTCAGTTGTACAATTACCAGTTGTACAATTTTTTTGTACCAGTTGTACAATCCAAAATACCACTTGTACAATTTAAAATTTAATTGTACATCTGGTTTTTTGGATTGTACAATTGGTAAAAAGATTCCACTTGTACAATTGACCACTTGTACAGACTAGTGCCAGTTGTACAATCCAGTTGTACATTTTAGACCAGTTGTACAATCTCGATTTTTTCGAATTAACCACTTGTACAATTTTTGACAGTCTTTTTTTTTTTTGTAATTTACCACTTGTACAATTTTTGGAAAAGGCACTAGGGCGGCGCAGTGAAATAAGGCCGCGTGGAGGTATAATTTCATGTTTCAAAATGAAATAAGACCTCAATAAAAAATCTTGTGAGGTGAGCACACAGGGCAGGGGGCAGCAGGGCGGCGGGCGGGCGGTTGGTCAGTGGGATTTGCGGCGCCAAATTAACCACTTGTACAATGTTGGACCAGGTGTTCAATATTTATTTTTATAAAATTAACCACTTGTACAATTTTTGACCAGTTGTACAATTTATCTTTTATCAAATTAACCACTTGTACAATTTTTAACCAGTTGTACAATCTCTATGGTAAAGTTATAACCGTGAAAAACTAAGCAAAATGTATGGAAAAGGTGTTGTGCATAATGGGTGACCGTGCCCTAGCGGAGGATGGAAATAAGGCCTCTAGGATTTTTTGTTGCGGTCTTATTTCATTTTGAAAAATGAAATTAGACCGCAAAAAAAGTCCTCGCGGCCTTATTTCATTTTGATAAATGAAATAAGGCCGCGTAGTAATTTCATGTTTCAAAACGAAATAAGACCTCGATAAAAAAATCCCACTGACCAACCGCCCGCCCGCCGCCCTGCTGCCCCCTGCCCTGTGTGCTCACCTCACAAGATTTTTTATTGAGGTCTTATTTCATTTTGAAACATGAAATTAGACCTCCACGCGGCCTTATTTCACTGCGCCGCCCTAGCGCCTTTTCCAAAAATTGTACAAGTGGTAAATTACAAAAAAAAAAAGATTGTACAACTGCCAAAAATTGTACAAGTGGTTAATTCGAAAAAATCGAGATTGTACAACTGGTCTAAAATGTACAACTGAATTGTACAATTGGCACTAGTCTGTACAAGTGGTCAATTGTACAAGTGGAATCTTTTTACCACTTGTACAATCCAAAAAACCAGATGTACAATTAAATTTTAAATTGTACAAGTGGTATTTTGGATTGTACAACTGGTACAAAAAAATTGTACAACTGGTAATTGTACAACTGACATGCATCCAAAAAAGGATTGTACAACTGGTCTAAAATGTACAAGTGGTGATAACTGAATTGTACAAATGGTAAATTGTACAACTGGTCAATTGTGCAACTGGATTATTTTTTACCAGTTGTACAGAGAAAAATACCAGTTGTACAATTTTTTTTCGCCATACAAATTGAAAAATTGTACAACTGGTAATTGTACAAGTGGCACTCACCCGTCTGAAGGACCAAATTAAGAATCCTTTCACGAGATAAATATTTTATGCCGCATATTTCATTAATTCGTTGACGTTGAATTTAAATTGTATGTGCATAGAGTAAAAAAAGTATGAAAATATTCGTTCAAGAACCAATTCGAAAGTGATAAAACACTAAAAATAGTAAAAAACAGACATTTAGCCAAAAAGCAGACAAGTTTGATAACCCCTTAGTTCTGGACCAGTTTTCTAACTACATATTACTGTTATACAACAAACTGTGTACTTTTCGACCTTTAAATTAGTCGTCTGACAGTGTGTACAAAATTTCTAGCACAAAAAGAGAATTTGTTTTTTTTTATAAGTATGTACATATAATTTTTTAATTTTACAAATTTAAATATTTCGTCGTTCTGGAATTAATAAAATAATCATATAGTTTATTTCTTATTTATTCTTTAAGTATTAATATAGTCAGTATAATTTTGATGAGTAATATTTTTTAATGGAATTGAAAATGCAAAAAAAGCTTAGAATATTCTTGGAAAAAATATAATTTATTATTATTGAAAGACACATAAAATGTGTGGTGGTATACATGATATGTACAATATGTCAATCAATTAGATTAGTGCAGCTAAAAAAAAAATTTCAAACATATGTCTTTTATATAAAGTTTTACTGAATTATTTTTTAAATATTCACATTTTAGTTAAAGCATACATACGTTTCATGTTCCAATGGCTACAAATAGCAATTTAACTTTAACATTTTACTCGTACAGCATCTAATCATCAATTGTGTTAATTGTTTTCACTATGATCTTTGTAGGTCAGTGGCAATGTGAAATATTTTTATTTTAAACTCACGGTTCGTTTTTATCAGAACTAAAACATTGAACGACAAAAAAAATTTTGAAATAGGCACATTAAAATGGGTGCACTGTCACAGTGAAAAAATTAACAAATTTTCAAAAGCTAAACCGTTGTGTAAGACAATAATGCGATTTTAAATTTTTTAAAAACAACACAAATACTTAAATCGAGAATGGATAAATGTGGAATATAAATATAATTCCAGAATCTTACACCGAAGCTGCTTGATAGTGATAATATTATCATACAGAGGAAGGCAAACTTTTTTTTCTACAATTATTGAGTTATTATAGTTACAAAATTATCGATTTTCAAATTATTGTGTAATTTGAAATTCATTATGAACTAATTTATAATTTTTTATTTTATTTATATATAAACTTTTTCTCTGTAGTGCTAGAAACTCTTGTTATGCTTTATAGTCAACTATGATTATTATTTCAAATAAAGTTTAAAATACTCCAAAAGAATAATAATTTTGTCTTTGCTATTTGAAAGCCAGCCAAATTTTTTATTTCTGTATAGAATTAAAAAATTTAAAATAACTTCGCCAAAACAAAATATGAAACATTCTATATACAGTATAGTATTACTCATTCCTTTTTAAAAACAAAAACAGCATAGTATACATTTACTCACTTATAATAATTACATTTACAATACAGAATATATACGTTATATTTTATATTCATTGAGTTTTTTTTTTATATATACACAGTCATTCTTTATTCATCGAACTAAACATCTAAGAAAATATATAAGATTCTTCTCTAAAGAATATGATGAAGTGTTAAAAGTTCATTATATAAAATAAAAAAAATCCTTTTTTTGATACAAAAAAAAAAGGATTCACGGCAAAAAAAAAACTAAAACATAAAATAATATACATAAGTGTGTTTCTGTTCTAATTGTAATTAAAAAAAAATTTAAATACAAAGAAAAAAAATATTTTTTTTTCAATTATTTAAAAAAAAAAAAAAACGGAAGGAAAACTGTGAAAATTCTCTTCAAAAGCACACACAAAGAAAAAAAAATAATAAAAATAAACATAGCCAAATACATTTTCAATTAACTGAGAGAAAAAAAAAAGGAAACTTCCAAGATAAATAAAATATGCAACCAATTTATGTTCTGTGCTTTCTAGTTCCATTATTTTGTGGTAAATAATTCATGCATGCTAATGGAAAAATAAACATAATTTTACTTTCTTTTTTCTGTTTTATTTTTAATTTTTATTTTTTTTACAGGAAGCTTTTGTATTTCGACGACTGTAATATTTTTTTACTTCTTTCAAATTTTAATTAGAATGTTTTTCCTAGGATTGTTATGTTCAACACTGTTATGTGTACAGTTAATAATATGTCTTGTTTATGTGATGATTAAAAGGAAGAAAAATAATTAACTGGACACTGACTGAAATTTATTTATTTATTTTTTTTTTTTCAATTTAAAATAGTGTAATTAGAAATTTGAATTCTTCTGTGTACCACCTTAATATTGAATGCAGAGAAGAAAATTTCCCTTTAAGAAAAAAAAATTATGTAAATTTTATTTAAAAATATTTTCCTGATTTTTGGGATAAATGATAGGACTGACATCATGATTTTCCATCTTATAGCCAACTTGATAATGATTTTATTTCAATTTATGGGATAGAAAGAAACGTCATAGAGCTTGTTACGTTATTCAATTTTTGATTAGTGAATTGAGCAAAGCCATATATTTTGCTTATTTCACTGATCAGTTAATGGCATTTTATTATGCATATAAATTACATAATTTTTAAATAAAATATTACACTTATATATCATATTTATAAATCAATTATGTTTTAAAACGTTTTTCATTAACATATGAACCAACTTTAACTATAATAATAAAATATAAATAAATTTAAATTACCATGACATAGTGATTTTCACTAAATTGTTTATTGTTTTAGAGGCGTGAAAAATATTTATTATTACAACACTTTCTTCCAAAAACATTGTTATGCATTTAATTTTCAAAACACTATATTTAAAACATAATTGACAAAAAAATATAGTTTAGTTTTGTTTTACAAACTTCTACTTAATTGAGTCTTAATATATGTTTATGCTACGTCGTAATTATAATTTATTTTACATTAATATACAATCATAAAATTGAGATAATTCTTGAGATAAAATCATACTCATAAAAAATCAAATCGTTAAATTTTCGAAAATATTAGTCTTACGTGTTTTATCATATAAATATAATATATGATAATTAGTACAAGTTTATGATACGAAATCACTATATGTATAATTCAAATTACTTTAAGATACAATGCCGAGATAATTCATTGAAATAAAATCAGACTCACATAACAACAAATTGTTTTAAATATTTTTATTTACCTGTCTGTAGAATTATAAATCTTTTTCGCAATACAATATTTAGTGTGTCCTTGTGCATTTTTTACAAACATTTAACATAGCTTCCGTCATTCCGTATTATTAACACTATTATGAAAATTCTACAAGTATGTGTTCTAAATTTATGTTATTTGTTCTCATGAATGCACTAATACCTCTCTTGAACTCTAAGAAGGTACAAAATTTGACATAATATTTATATTACTTAGTAATACAGAGTGTTTAATAGAAATTCCAACATTTTAGAATCATTGAAAGTGATTTTTTTTTAATATATTTAATATGTTTTACTGTTTAAATATAAACATATATGCTCTGTTCGTATTCAGTAAATAGAAAATTCTTATTATACTTTCATAAGTATTACAATTTTTTGGTAAAATGAAGGGATATGTAAGACTTTGGGGACTCAACTGAAAAGTTATCGAAAGCAATATGCTATAAACAAAATAGGCAAACAAAAAAGTTTATGATTTTGGAAAGTAATACTAATAATTTCTCTGGAAAATAAACAATCCCTTTCATCTGTCATATGGACATGCCTGTTTCGATCTATTCTTTCAGTTGTATTATTTATTAATATTTGTTGATAGGTAATAAATAAAATTGCATAATGGTGCAAAAAATCTTGATGACCTTAATTAAAACATGCTACAGTAACATTTACGCAATGAAATGTAAATTCAGCTATCGTTATATTGATGTTATGCTGCTTAGAAAGAAAAACGATCATATTCCCGGATCAAGAAAACTTTTCAATTTAACCAATTATAGTTTTGCTGAATACTATGTAGGCAAATTTCTTTAAAAGCTAAAATTTTCATGTCTTCAAATATATTAAACCAAAACTCTGTTAACAAAAAATTACTGCAAAAATTAATACAAATTTATAACCTGGACATAGTTTTTTGCTTGTTGAAAAAATGCAAATAATTTTTCTTGAATTTATGCATAAATTAAATCAAATTGCATGCATGAATTATTTTAAAAAGAATTCCGGAATTTAATCCTTTTCTTACATGACGGTACATGTAAGCAAAATTTAGAATAAAAGGATAATATGGATATTCATAAAATATGCCATAAATAAAAATATTATACTTTTGTGAAGTGAATGTAAATAGCCGAATTGTGCAATTTTCAAAGTCCACCTTTTAAACCTTAAGCAAGGTTAATAGGTATATTCACATTTAAGAATGTTGTACATATTTTTTAATTTATTGCATGTATAAAAAAATGTCTTTTTTAAGGAAAAATAATTCCTTAGCAAAGCTTTTCATATCATTCGATTCCATGGGTGAAGACTTGATGGTTTGACAATAATTTTCTCTTTAATGGAAGATTTCTAATCTGGGGCAGTAAACAAAAAATGTAAAGTAAATAAGTAAAACAGTCCTCGAAAATGACTCTTTAATACATTCGATATTTATGGATCTCATTACAATCCAAGAAACCAAGAGACCTTTAAATTTAAAACCAAATGTACAAAGGTGCAAAGGTTCAAAAGAATATCGATGACGTTAATTAGAGAAATCACTATATCCCTCATATAGTCTTCATGTCCACCCATGTTCTTTCATTCGATTGAATTATTTAAATAAATTTATTACTGAATTAAGGTTAACATTAAAGCTCAACATATATTCATTAAAATCAATGCTTCAAGAGAACCATATATAAATAAGTACGTAGAAAAGCAGTAACAAGGATGAATATTGTATTCAAAAAAATATCTAGTTATTTTTAATTAAAATTTTTATATAGAAAAGAATATAATACAACAAAAAAAAAAATCAAATAATATGTTTCTTTTCAATATTTTCTATATAATAAAATGAATTAAACATTGAAATGAAAAGATCTTAATGTTTCTTCAAAATAGAATAGAGTACTTAAAAAAATCAGTTTGTTAGCTTTAGGGAATTTTATGCTTTTCCTTTTATTATATGATGAACATTATAAACAATGGATTTTTCCAAACTTATTGGTTTATAATAATGTATACATACAATGATTATAATATTATTTTATGAAATTTTGACCCAAATGAATTGTAAAGGATAAAAATAAAATATATATGTATAAGTATAATCATGTGATTGATTTTGTGAAAGTTATGATGATACCTTGGGAAAGTATATAATAAATATTATTTGTTTTGTTATAATTAATTAATGAATTTTATTTCAGAATTTTTGTTAAAAGAAAACTTAAAAAATATGGAACAACATAGCTTGAATTTTATGTGAAACAGATATTAAATAAATTATGTCTGTCCGCCCGTCCGTTCGTCCATCTATCAAGCATTTAAATGCTTATAACTATTAAACTACTTGGCCGAATTTGATCGTTTAAATGCCAAAATATCCGCAGTCTCGTTCATTATCAGACAAGCCAAAACGTGAGATTCTTGTAGTCAGACAATGGATTCATATGCTTTAGGAAGAGTCTAAATTATTTTCATATAAAATTTATATTACTTTAAATTTTTTTAATGGATTCTGATAAAAATTGGTATGTGAGAAGATGTAAGCCTATAAAAGGAAACTTAAAAAATAGTTCGACCCCTATTGTGTCCAAAGAAGCGAATCGAGATTGAAAGTAGATTTCAATTAAAATTGGTATATGAATAACTAGCGGTTGTAGAAATCATAAAAAAAAAATTCGGAAAATATTTTAAAAGAGAATTTTGAAAACAGGCTCGATTATAAAACGAGCTTACTCAATTGTTGATAACTTGAATTTTCGATATAGTAATTAAACTTGAGCGTGCTGAAGGTCGGAAAGTTTTAGTTCATTACCCTTAATTCGTAGTATAATTAACAAACACTCTTTTTTAAAGAATTGACTGGACACCTAGATTGAATGGATTATGATTATAGTGATGTTTTTAATCGATAAGTTATTATTCGGCGATGAAACTTGTAATATTGAAGTTATCAATTAAAACCATAATTTTTTTTAATTAATATTCATCCTAATGAATGACAGAAAACTTCAACTCAAGAACAATAAACAGATTCCACCACCGTTACTGGAATAAGTGATAATTGTATCAATATATGTATATATAATGTATGCAACAGGCAATATGCATAGCAATAAGAATAAGCAATAAATAAACGAATCAGTAAGCTGCAGATAATTATATCGTGTATAAGGTTTCTGATAACGATAGGTCTTTTGGAACGATATACAGTTCTTTGGAAAAATATTTTTAACAAAGTAAATTATAAAGCGTTCAACCATATTTTCATGATGGTAGGTTGTAGTTACTCGACTTGATAAAATAAAAAAAAATAAAAACATCTGTATAATTATAAGACCATTACAAAAACTTTTTAATACTTAGTTGATATTTTATTTTGGACGTTACCTACAAATGTACTATCTAAAATAGAGTAAAAATAATTGCAAAAAAAAGCATTATGTATACATTATATACAATTTACATTACATCTACAAAACACACTTAAGATCATTATCCCCAAATGAAGTTTCATAAAATTATTTCAACAAAACAAAAAAAAAAATTTTTTTTTTTAAATTATTCTGCTTATTTGCCAACATTAAAAAAGTTAAATTTAATTTTTATTTTTATTTTATATTTTTTTTTTTTGAAAACTATGTATTTACAAAAAATTCAATTAATATGTAAATTTTTTATAACTATAATAAAAAAGAAGTTCTTTTTTAATATTTACGAAAAAAAAAAATGCTTTAAGGAATTAAAAATCATGTTAAATCTTTAATTTTGTACATAGAGTTTTTTTTTTATATAGGACTTTGATAGTTCTTCTGAAAGATAAAGTTTTTTGTGTTTGGATTTCTTATACATTTAAAAAAAAAAAAAACTCCCTTTGTCTATTTGTTTTTTTTTTTTTTGTATTTTTTTATAACTTTCACCAAAGTTTAATGAAAAATATCTATGGTATTTGGATTTTTGTTTTTGCCGAAATTCCAGAACTGTATGATGAAAATCCTTTATAAAAAAAACTTGAATAGTTACAAGTTGAGTATACAAACTCCAAATTTTATTTGAATCTTGAAAACTGTAAAATGCTTACTAAATTTTTACTTGGGACAAAAAAAAAACCTAATTTTAAGATTAATATTATGCAAAATTGTTTTCTATACATATTTAAAAAAAATACATATAAAATAGGGGAAAGTAGCCTAAAACGGCATACCCAAAGTTTTTCATCTGGAAAAATTTTCAAATAAAGCCAAATTAAAGACATAAGAACATTTTTCGATAAAGAAATCTTTTGTCTACAATCTGTAGAACTAGAAAATGGATCAAATCCAGCCGTTACTCTGGAATGATTTTTCTACGTAAAGTCTCACTTTTTGGAAAAAAAAAATGGTCGGGTAAAACGGACAACACGATCGGGCAAAAAGGACTACGGACATTTTTTGCTAGAAATGAAGGACAAAATATCGAAAACATTTTTTTTTATTTTTTATTTTTATTTTTATTTTATAAAATATATAAAAATATATAAAAGAACAAAATAAATTATGCTTTTCTAAAGCTTGAACAAAAATATATATAAATAAAAACAAAATACAACCAAAGTTGCTTTTTAAGCCTTCAAGCCCCGGAAAAAGTTCACGTGATTCAGCTATATCTGAAACAGTAGATCACGTGATCTGTCGTACTATTTCGTACGACGTGGGGCTCAAAGTGTTAAATCATATGGGTATAGTAGTATTCCATTTTGCCCAACTACTACGTAGTCCGTTTTGCCTTTTTTCACTTGTTTTGTTTGTTTCATCGTATTTTTTTTTTCAGGTTTAATAAACACGTACGAACGTGTTCGTATGAAAGCTAATACATACCCAGACTATAATATACACAAGAAAAAATAAAACGAATACTATTGTAGTTCTATCAGAAAAAACAAAAACACCCAAAAAAAAAAAAAAAAACTTACCTTTTTTTTTCTATTTTTCTATTTATTTTTTTCCGTGCTTGCACCGAGCTTTACAGGTCAAAAATCAAGAATAGACTGAGAGTATTTGATATGAGATGATTAATTGCTTAGGAACGTCACACCAGCGAAAATCCGTTTTACTCGCCTATGCCGTTTTAGGCCACTTTCCCCTACTTGTGCTTGAAACATAAGTAAATATATATTTTCAGGTGTTTACTGAACTCTAAGAAAGCGAAACCTTGTCAACTTTATTTCAATTCAAATAATTCTATAATTAAGAAATTTCTTTTAGACGCCAAAAGAAGCCAAAGCTCAAGCAGTATAACAACTGTTATGCAATTCGTACATCTAAGAAAACTGTATGGTGCTTTTTTTACATTTCATTTCATACACATAAGAAAACAAGAGAACTTTCGATCATCCTAGTTTATAATATCAGACAGTTTTGAGTATTTTCAACTTTTCCAAAATTTCTAGATAAAATTCCAAACAAAAAATTTCGATTCAAAATAAAAAAAACCAAAATGAATTTCAACATTAAAACATTAAAAATAGAAATTATTCTCATTGAAAATTTTGTATATACCTACCTACCTTTTTTATTTCTTTTCCTTAACAATCTATTTAAAACCATATTTGGTTTAGAAAAAAAAAACGAAAATTTCTCTATCCTTAATTTATATAAAATGAATAAATAATTGAAGAATAAAAATGGTTTTTGCCCTCTTTATTCTTTAAAAAAAAAAAATATAAAAAAGATATTCATATCTATTTATACATAGTTAATTATTTTAATAAAAAGTAAAAAAAAAAAAAAACGAAAAAAAAAAATTAAAATTTTAGACAAAAAAAATAACAATAATAACAAGAAGAAAATATATAACAATCAACATTATTTCCTAATTCAAGAAAAAAAAAAGACAAAAACAAAGAAAAACCACTATTTAAATAGCTATGAATACCATCTTTTTCAGCTTGAGAGATTCAAAAAGCACCTCCTTATAGTTTAAGAACTTCACTTAAAAGTTTATTAAAATTTAAAAACAAAAAAATAACATCTATTGTTTTATTCATATTATAATATGCTTCTTTTTTTTTTTTTTTTACATAATATACCTACATACAATACAAACAGCGTATACATATATATTCTTTGCTAACATAATAATGAAAAATAATAAAATAAAAAAAAATAAAAAAACAGCATACAATATGCATTGCTTTTTTTATAAACTATGCCAGGATTCTATTCACGAAATGAATTAGTAATCAACTTTAAAAGCACTTAACAATATTTGTCTGCCACTATACAAACATATAAGTATATACCCGTATCTATGTATCATTATTATGTATATTTTATTGTATATGTACGTTGAATAAAATTGTTGGAAAAAGTAAAGCAAAAGTCCCCAAACTATTTTTGAATTAAAATAATAGTAAAAAAAAAAAAAATGTAAAAAAATAAAAACGGCCCTCGCTATTTTTGTTTGTTTTTCTTAAAAGAAAAAATAAATAAAAATTATATTTTAAAAAAATATCGTTTTAATTTTTACTTAGTAAAAAAAATTGTAAAGTTCTTATAAATATGTATAGAAGTTCATTGAAAACCAGAAATAGGAATTCCGGACTATTTTTGAAAATTTCACATAAAGAGTTCAAAAATCATACGTTTTTTCTAAATTTTGTTTAATTTTTTCAATTATAGATATTTCAAAAAACAAGAAATTATTTTAGATTTACATTTTAGATAAAAAATATACGTAAGAGAATTCCACCTATGTACCACCTATGTGTTTAATAATTTCATTTGATAGAATTCATTTTCATTCGTAAGCTTAAAATAAATTTTCCCGAATTAGTAAGACATATACCTACATTTATTCGAAGCAAAATTATTAAATGAATAAATTTAACTTTTATTTCGATTTTATACTATAAACAAGAAAAAAAGACTCAATTTTGTACATATAAGTAGAAGAAAATAAAATTAAATTTTTCCAGCGAAAATTTAATATTTTCTTATGAAAAATATTTCTATTCATTTTCATACTATACGAATATATATTAAAATATTGTATAAAAATTATAACTATCTTACCGTATATTATATGATGTGCTATATTATATACGTAAAACTAAAACAATAATTTTTTTTTTAACATGAATCTTCCCTGGGAGGATTATATATATATATATGTGAATGTACATACAATTTTATATTTACATTCATGCTATATATATGTACTAACATTACATTATTGTACATATAATACATAAAATATTATGGTATGTATGTTCTGCCGAAGGAATTTTTATGTTTCCTGGATTTAAGTAAAGCGAGTATATATTATTAATATGTATACTGTACATACATATATTATATTATATATGGTATATGTATTAAATAAAAGAGTAATAGAAGAATGAAGAATCTGTTCAATAATTCATTGAAAATTAGAAGAGATGAAGTTTAAAACTTTTTTTTTTATTATTCATTTATATCATTTGAAATAAATATTGAACAGAATTGTATGAATATATAAAATGTGCTATATTCATATCATATTATACATACTCTAATCATACTTTGATTATAATATTATATTTTTAATAAATATCATATAGAAGCAAAAAATAGGTTTACCATAATATTATAAAATCATACAATTTTCATTAAAAATAAAATCATCAAATACACGTATATATATATTTTTTTTATGACACAGAATTTTAATATAAAAATATCCTTCTTTGATTTTTTATTCCAGAAATTTGTAATATTTTTATTTCGACGAGTATATTGAGTATATGTTTGAAAAAATTTCTACACAAAATATAATTACCATTATTATACTATATATTTGCAATGAAAATAACCAGTAATGCCTATATTGGTAACGTTTGTAAACAAGAAAAATTTGAATAAAGTCTGTAACATTTTTGTCGACAATATACTTTGATACTGAGACAAGCAAAGGAATCTACTGAATATATAAAATTTATAGATACAAAACATTTTTCTTATTTATTATGTTTTAATATAGTTAGTTTCTACTGAATCAGAATAAAAACGTAAAATGATTCCAGTGCTGTTGCATTTGTATGAGACTACGGTATATGGTTTTTTGATTGATTTAACCTTTTTATAGGGAAACAATTTTTTTTTATTTTTTAAATAAATGGTTAAATAAAATGATTAAAATAAAATTTTCAAAAGACAAATATCTATTTATTGCTTTACTACATTAATTAATCATGAAATCATGTTTCCAACATTAGAACATTATAAAAATATACCTAGATATTATTTGAAATAAAAACCAAAATATTTTTTCTTTAAGAAGTAATTAAAACCCAAATCAAAAATAATGTCAATTGAAAATGAAAATAAAAAGCATAAAGTATTTAATTGAAAAAGGGAAACAGTAATAGAAAATTCATTAAAATTTATCTCTTCATAAGAAAAACTTTAATAATAAATTTATTCATGATTTAGCAAAAGGATCAAACATAAAAGCATAAAAAAATCAAATGACAATCATCGCATTAAATATTTAAAAAAAAAGAAAAAAGAAAATGTCATGAAATGACAGAATATTCGAATTCAACATTAAATTTCTACAGAAATGAAAGTTATTATTTAAAAAAAATAATTAAATATTTTTTATTTCATAAAATATGTATGTGTATGTGTATTTATAGTATCAGACAATGTTTAATTGAAAAAAAATTATTTTTTTTTTATTTTTTTACACCAAAATATAAAAATTTGAATTAAGATTTAATGAAGTTTTATTTTCTATACTTGATATAAGGACACTAAAAGCTAAGTTTAATTACATACATCAATAATATAGCTGAAGCACACTGAAAAACTTTTCAGTTTCATTTTCTGCTATTCAGAGTAGCAAGCTTAAAACAGCTGCTCGTACCATAAACTGTAATAAAACTGTAATAAAACTGCAATAAAAACTACTTTAATAGTAAAATTTGCTATTAAATTAACCATAAAAAATAGCTGCAACAAAAATAGCTAATTTTGCTATCTGAAAATGCAACTGCAATAAATTAAAAATAAAATTTTTAATTATTTAAATGTGTTATTATTAATTACTATTTATTTGAATTAAAATTGTTAACTTTATTAATTACGATAAATATTTAGAATGTCAGAAATTACTTTGTTGAGTTGAAAAACTCCATTTCTCAACCAGCATTTAATTCCATTTAGTACAAGATGTTTTGCTTTTAAAACTAACAAATAGTGTTAAGTAAATAACAGAAATTGCTATTCAAAAAACAAAAGAAACTATTTGAATAATAAAAAATTTTATTTGCGTTTGCTCATTATGTAATTTTTCCTCATTGTCAATTTATATTCATAGGTGAAGATTTAATAAAAGTCAAAAAAAAAATTATTAATTAATAATTAAAATAAAAAATTATTAAAAAATTAAAATTATTAAAATTAAATTTTAAAAATAAAACTTATTAAAATCAAAAGTCATAATAGTAGATTATTGTATATGTAAACTAAATTTGTTATTAATTAAGAGTTCTGTATACATAAAAATACATTGACATGAGTCAATACTTATATCACGAGACCGAAGGTCGAGTGATATAAATTGACAAGTCTCAATGTATTTTTGTGTAAATACAGAACGAGTTGTATAACAAATTTTGTTTACATATCCAATATACTGTTTTAATGCGTAGGGGAGAGGTAGTTGCAAAGAGAGAATATTTTTTCTTCTCATTTTTTCTCATTTTTTTTTTTGTATTTGGCTGCATTGAAATATTGTGAGAGATATTATGCTTGTTTAGGTATTACGTAATATTCAATACGAAACATCTAAATGATTTCATTATTTACGCTGATGCATCTAAATTTTTTCATTATATACGCTGATGCATCTAATTTTTTCATTATTTACGCAGATGCATCTAAATGATTGCATGTGTATTGACGCATATAATACTCCATTTAGTGATGTAAATTCTATAGCACTAAATACAACATAACGATCCCCAACGCATTAAATATTCTTAAAGAATAGAATTATGAAGATCACATAGCCATATTTGACCGTAAATTAATTTTTGTGAAAGAGCAGCCGGGTGGATTTTTTATAGCGTATTTTTCAGGTAATTTTTTTTTGTTTAAGCTTAAAATAAAGAATCCTAAAGAAAAAAGTAATCTAAAATAGAAGTTCTTGCTATGTAGTTAATAATATTTATTTTGTTTTTTTCTTAGGAAAATCCAGGAGGATCTCAACTATTTAGCGATAGCGAGAGCGTGGAACATTCGGGAACAGTTTTAGGAAATTTAGTAGTTAATTTTGATAACAAGAATTTTGTAAAACTAATTTGTAGGTTGATTTTAATTCAACAAAATATGTAATAGAAAATCAGTATAAAATTAAGATTTTAAAATCAAATAAATATTTTTTTTCCTTTAAATTAACTGTGTGTTGTTTACTTTTAATCAAGAAGATTTTTTATAGAAAATTTATTAAATGAATTTCATTTTTCTTTCCAGGAACCAGCAAAACTAAGTATTTTTCGGGAATACCTAATAGTTATTAAAAAAATTATTTCAAATTTAATCAGATGAATTGATAATTAATATTATGTGAGTGTAAAACGTACTACACGATTAATTGATACTTCATTTGATTAAATTTATGATAAAATTTTCTAATAATTAATATAGGTATTGACGAAAAATACTTAGTTTTGCTGGTTCCTGAAAAGAAAAATTAAATTCATTTAATAAAGCAAAAATTGATATATATCTAAATTTGCTATTCATTTTCTTTCTATACGCTAAGCAAAATATTACAATTTACTATTATTTTTACCTAAATTATTTATTCCAAATAGCTAAATGTACTATTGTTGTAAGAAATTTTAATAAACTTAATATCGTATTCTCCTAATATTTATAATCAAAGCAGCAATTTTATTATTAAAGTTTGCTATAATTTACTAAATTATATATAGCAAACGAAACTATTTGCATATCAAATTAAAAAATAAAATAGCAAATTTAACAATTTTTAATGGGGAAAATTACAGAATAAATATCGTTCTTATTCGTTCTTGTTATTTCGAATAACAATCCAAGCTATTAAAGTCCACTGTCCCGTTTTTAGCTATTTAAAAAGCACCAGTTGTTTAAAAAAATAGCTTTGGGAGCTATTAAGTTTTTCAGTGCAAGATAAATTTACTATACAATCAAGAATTGTCTACCTTGTCATGACGATATTTCAGCTTGGAAATTATGAATTATAAAAACAAATTTGTTTTGGACAAGCTGGATCCAACCTCCAACTATATTTATTCCAAATTCCAATTTCGGTTGGAACTTTGAAGAGAAAATAATTCTAAAAATCTCAATAAAAAAAAAATCTATTTTTTAATAAATAATTAATTTCTAGCATGTCTGTATTTAGAGAAATAAAAATATAATACGAGTATATGTCTTTTATATTCCGCACATATCTTAAATGCAAATTATCAATAATATATTTTTAATATCATTAATATTTTATAATTTTCTACAATAGTAAAAATTTTGTAAAATAGTAAGGAGAATATCATTAAATATAAATCTTAGACTTTTACAATTATATGTGAATATAAAATATGTATTATAATAATCATAAAATATATTATAGAGAAAATCTTTAACTTTGTGTGAAATAAATTATTGATTGCGGAATCTCTAATGATATGTGTACGTACATATACATATAATATCTCATTATAAAATCATCTGCTCAGAAATGAAACAGCGTATGATATTTATACGTCATTATTATATAATAGCACCATTCGATTCCTCGTACTCGATTTTATAAGTACAACTATTTTGCAATATTCTTAATGTTGATTAAAATGTGTTTTTTAGATGAAAATTTTACGTTACTTGATATTTTCGCATACGTTTTTTTAATTTTCAAATCTTTAAACTCAAATTACTCGAAACTATACTTTTCATTATACATTGTTTCATTTCTGAGCAGACGAAATATGAAATCACAATAGATATACTTCAATCCAACGAAGAAAGAGGTTGAATTATGAATCGAAACATAATAAATAAAAAAAGATATTAAATACAGGTTGGTAACATGCAAAATAACCAGTGAATTAAAAGCCAAATCTTCATGCCTTTCGAATCTCTTAAATTAATGTATATTTAGTACATTAAATTCTACATGAGAAAATATTTTTTATGGCAAAAAGTCACAAAAAAAAACACTGATAATACTTTTTGATTTCTTTTTCTAAAAATATAATAAAATGACATCGTTGTCTAGTCTTCTGTCGCCAGAACATTAATTCCAATCCCCCTTACAAAAATTATTTTACTATTTTATTTCCAAAAGCTTGAAAGAAATTTTGTCCTAGTAAGGTTTTATATTATTTATAAATATATGAATGTGTACATACAAGTAATGTATCTGTATCTAAATCTCAATAAAAAAAGAAAATTATTTACAAACAAGAAATGAAATTATCTGTAAAAATATATCAAAAATTGAATGAGGAAAAACATTTAGTCATAGATTTTTCTGGTAAGCATAAGTAATGATTTTTTATTGATTTATATATGTATTTATCATTAAAATTAGGGGATTGAAGGAATAGTTTATTTAAAAAGATTAAACGAAATTTTAAAAATTATACTATTGAAGTGTCTGTTTCAACTTTTTGAAAACCAGAAATAAATGGCGTTAAAACCCAAATTTTAGTTCTTAAAACTATAAGTAATTAGTATTTGACAACAAATATTAGAAACTTTTTAAAAAAATGAAGTTACCTATTAATGCTCTAACTTATTGAGCCTTTCAACTTTACTTTAGTAAATTTTAGGATTTTTTTTACTTAAAAAACAATGTATAACAATTACAACAAATTTAGTCTTTTTCTTCGTATTTATACATTGTACACTTATAGGTATTAGGTATTTTATAAACTTTGTTTTATAATTCAGTTTTTCTTCTTTTTTTTAAAAAACAAAGAATGAATATAAAAAGGATGATAGTCTTAATCCCATATAATCTTATTTTATTACATCTAATTCTAAATTTAGTAAATGTATATTACGTACATTGCAACTTTTGTAATAAACAATAGTGTTTTTACTATTTAACACTAAACATAATCAACAATGTAGGAAAATATGTTGGCAATATTTAAAATAAATATATAAGTTTAGTTAGTGTTTGACAATATTGGAACAACAATATTATGCAAATGACCAGATATTCAAATAAAGTTTTCCTTATTAGCTGCTATATTGAGCTTAAATCGTATGTGACAACTCAAGCATATCATCACAGATGAATCTGTAATTGAACTAATAAAATACTTAAAAAATCTGAGCTCCTTAGGATTACATCTAGCTAGATTATTATAAAAAAGGCTTTTTAAATATCGATTTCAGATCAAAAACCGAAATTAAATTAAAATTAATGTATTGTATTCACTCTCTAAAAGGATGATCATCGCCTATGCACTTGTACCACATTTGTTATTGTAATCCCACTTTGTTTATATGAATAATAAAACAGAATAGGAAAAAAAAAACCCTATACACTTCGTATACACTTCGTGCTTATGTAAGTGCATGAAAAAAAATATTTGTATTTCGTCTTCGCACTTCCCATTTAAAAAAAAAAATCATTCGCACTTTGAATAGAAAGAAAAAAAAAAACATTTTTTCTGTATTTTTTTTTCCTTCTTTCTTGTGCATGCACTGTAAAATGCGAAATTCTTATTTATAATATTTTCTGATCGCAATTGTGTGATTGATGTATGAATAATGTAAATAAAAATAAAAGGACTGCAGAAAATTAATGTTAATTTAAAAATTAATATGAAGAGAATTATATTTGCAATCAATTTTAAAGCAATTAGCTTAGAGCTTGATTTGCTTTGTAATTATTAATCGTATTTTCAAAGTTTTCACAAAAAAATTTTTAAAAATAAATTTTCAAGAAGAAAAAAAAGAAGCTTATTTTTGGATTTTAAACGAAAATTCTAGAAGAGGATGCTAAAAATATTTTAAATTACATTTAAAAATACCAAAACTTGACTTTAAATGTAAATAAATTCGAGCAAGAGCACAATCAAGTTATTTATTATATTACAAGACGAAAAATTAATTTTTAACTGTGTATTTTTTCCGTGTATTAATAAAACATGCCAAAAATTTATGATGATGGTAGTAAATGCACGTTCAATCTTAAATTTTGGGCATCACTGCGTCTAAATTCATTTAGCTTGGTGTCGATATGCAAGTTCAAAACAAAAACAAAAATTTCTATTCACGATACATAGGCATTAAAAATATCTATACTTCAAAAGGGATTGAATTTTATTTCGTTGCAACAATTTCCATTATTGTGAAAAAAAAAGGAAGAAAATTCCACAAAAACCGTATTATGTGTATTTTTGGACTAATTTTTTTTCTATTGACTATATAATGTACTTATCACTATGTATATCCCAAAAATCTGAATATGAGATAAAAAAATATTTGCACTAATATCTACTTATTATAGTTAGCGAAAGGACAACTCGGTGTGCTTTTTTTTAAATGTTTTATTGTCTATTATATAACCAGGAGATTATAAATTAATATTATCTAGGCAGTAATATTTTGTAGCACTATAATGAGGCAGGGAGACCAAAGACAAAAATTATGCCTTTTGAATCCTTTTATTTTTATATTATATATATTTTAGATTTAGATTATATAAACTAAAAAAATACTAAAACAGTCTTAAAAAAGACAGCGATCTTACGGATTGCAAGAAAATTTAATAAAGGTGGACCACAGATTAATCCTTAACATTTTTGATATTCAAGATAGGCATTTAAACGATCGAAATCTGCCAATTAGTTTCATAGTTATAAGCGTTTTACTGTTGGACGGACAGACACAAAATGAAAATATGTCCGTTTTTCCGGAAACTAGCTAAAAATTATAAAAAGTTTTGAAATTGAAAAACATACTTAATAACGATATCGTTGCTTATCAATCAATTATTAATTAGATAATGTATTTTTTCTTTAATTTTACAGAACTTCTAAAAGTTAATGCAATCAAATGTTATATTTGTGGACCAAAATCTCTTGAACCATTTAGAAATATTTCAATCGATAATGGTAATCCAAAACATTTGGATACTGTTAAAGAAAATTTCAAAAAATGTGGTATTCTAGAAAGTTTATTAAAACAAGTAAATTATCTCAGCATTAATAATGATTTAACAACAAATGGATCATTTTTGCAAAAAGATGAATTCAATGATTTCGTAATGGATTGTCCTGATCAATATATTGGTTGTTTAACACAAACTGATGGTAAAACTTATTTAACAACTATTCGTGAAATAAAAAATGTTGCAAAATAATTTAAAAAAATTTTTTTTTTAGCTAATCATACCACTCGAACATGTGAATTGGTTGCATTCAGTGAGTGCCACATGGCTAACGGAGTCACCTATTGTTATTGTTCAACAAATTTATGCAATAATGGAGAGAAAAAACCCCCAGCAAAACCAAACATTTTAATAAAAAAATCTCCATACAATGACGATGGAGAAAATGACGATGAAGATTTATCTGATGAAAATGGTTCTGGAGATAATAATAGAGGTGTTGGTGGTTCCAAAAAAACGAATTTAAACAGAAAATCAATAAATGTTAATCAATTGAGTAATAGATGTAAGAAATTACAAGTACAGAAATTTCTAATCATGATCTCACTGATATTCAAATTAATTGCACAAAAATTACTTTAAAAGGTAGAAAAAAAGACAACTATTTTATAATAGGCATTTGGGCTTAGAACTGAAAGCTAGAACTGAAAGCTTTTGTGAATTGACGGAGTGAAGATTTAAATTTAAGTCCTCAAAAAAGACAGCAGGCATTTTTAAGGATTTGACTAATTCCTTTGATTTGTTTTTCTAATAATATGTTTTCAAAACGAATCTTAAGTATTTTAAAAAATCACTTTAAAAATTATGAAATTTGGATGATTTTGCTAAGGTTTTGGTTTTTAAGATTATTAATTCCAAGCCCATTGCCCCGTAGCTTAAAAAAACATGGATTTGAACTTTTAAAAAAATTAAATAAAAATTTATAAACTGAAACGGCGCTTTTAAAAATTATTATAAAATTTAAAATTAAATTGTAAGTAATTAAGATGTAAAAATTAATTTATTAATAAAAGTAAATTGTCAATGGCTTTCGTTATTGTTTTTTTTTGTTATATTTGAAAATCAATGAAATAAAATTTTGTTTTTTATTATTTATTTATTTATTTGTCCATTTATAAATTTCCTTTTTCATAATCTGCAGTTGCAGTCCAACTAGATTTGGTCGCTAACGTTTTTTTATCAAATTGGTTCCTAAGAAATTTTAAACCAGCCGAAATTGCATCAGGTACATTAGGTTTCGGAAGTTGTTTACTTCGCTTAATGCTTGTCGGACCGTAATATTCAAATGTCGGAGGAGGAGGAATTTCCACACCACCAGGTTTAATTTCCCTATCATCAAATTCAGATTCTAATTCATTTCGAATCGAGGATCGCTCTGGTTTAACAGAATAATTTTTTCTTTTAAATATCTTTTGACTTTGGGAATTATTTCTATTGAAATTCAATGGTCCCCCAGATATAAAACCTAAAGAATTATTATATGGCAAATTGGTCGTCGATGAAACATTTTGAAAGCTACTAGAAAAAGGATTTTGTGGAGCGAATTCTGGATTTCTAATTTCTCTTTGTTGATCGTTCCATTGTTCTTGTGACATTGGTTCCTTTTGGGGTCTGTACGCCCACTCCTCTTCTGATTCTGAAGAAGAATCATTTTCTGATATTTTTACACCTTCTTTAGTTTTATCCCAAGGTCGAACGTGGTTTTTCCGTTCATCTTCTCGTTTTTGTTCTTCCTCTTCTTTACGTTTTTTCAGCTTTTCTTCCCGTTTCAGGTTTTTCTTCTCTTTTTTACTTAATATTGGTTCAGTATCCGTTGGTTTTGAAGGTTCATCTTCTAATGGAGGTAAGCCTAAACGTGCTCTTTGTCTATTTTTAGCTGCCTTTACACGTTCAGCAATAATTTTTTCACGTTGTCCTCGTTGTATATCATGTTCTTTTTGGGCCTCCAAAGTTTTCTCTCGTAAATTATCCAAAGCTTTACGTTGTTTTTCTCTCTCTTCCACATCTGTTGAAAATGCATAGTATCCTACACCGTGTTGACGTGCCTCATCAAATAAAACATCTTGATAATGAATATTCTCCTTAAATATGTTTTCTTCTTCCTTTTTCTCCCAATTTAATTTCATTTGATCGTGTTTTGATATTATTGAAGTGCCTGTCTCACTTAGAATATCATCATTTTGCAGTTGATGTATCTCACTTATTTCAGGTTTTGTTGACACCGACCAATCTGGAATAGTTGGTTGCTAAAAAAAAATATTAAAAACTATCAAAAAATAATTCGTTCGAAACCAAAACTTTCTTTTACAGAACAGATAAATTATATCTTTGTTCAAATGATTATGTTAAAATCTACTTACAATAAAATCTCTTGGCTGAATATTGTCGGCTAATTGTGAATCTTTTTTCTTAAAAAATTCTAAGTCTCTTTTTAAACATTTCCTTGATCGTCCTAGGCAGTCTGTGTATTCAACCCTAAAATAAATTTTTAATTTCAGTATACCGTAATAGTTAAAAATATAAAAAAAAAAATAAAGCAGGTTACGTACCAATTTTCATCTTCATTTTCTCCATCAGTACTATTGTCCTCATCTTCATCTAAACTTTCCTGGCTAATTACCGAATCTGAATTCAGTTGCTTCTTCTGATTGAATAACACTAGACAATTGTCATCGGTATTTAGTTGTCCACCCAACGCTGTCATTTTATCATAAAACTTTGATTTGGCTTCTAAAGTTTTTCGAGATTTTTCTAACATCATGCTGTCCTCGTATTCTTCAATTTTTCTTTCGCTCTCCAAAGGAACTTTATCATCTTTAGGCTCGGATGAATTTTTTTTTGGAATAAATGGTGTAGCTGCTTGTTTCAGTTTTGCATCGCTTACTTCTCCTTTTTTACGCAAAAGTTCTGCTTTTAAACTTAAAAGCTGAAATCAGAATTAAGATACTAAGTAAGATATTAAGTATATAATTTATTAACAAAGAAAAAAGAGCCTATCTAGTTAAATGGCAATAAGTGAACCATCATCTATATATATTCATTTACATATTTTACAGAAGGTAGGTATCTTATTTATTTTATTTTTTTCAAATGTAAGTTTACATATTAGATAGGCACCTACGAGTCTTTCGACTCCCAATTGTATGTTGAAACTAGGTGCCTAGGTTAGGTTGGGTAGGTACTATAGGTATAATGTCGAAATAAAGTTTTTTAATGAACGCAGTATAGGTAACTTGCCGAAAGCTGAAGGCGGTTTGCTGTTACCTAGAAAATATTTAAAAATACGAATAAAAATTCCCTTCCAAACTCCAACCAGAGTGTCAGACTACAAGCAAGCAACTCACCGAGGACAAATTGACATCGATTCTTTTATTTGGATCATTCATATTTTAAAAAAAACCAAAACAAAAAATTAACAAAATTAAATGTAAAAATTATCTCGATATTTTTAAACGTAATCAACGCATTAAACTATTTTAATTTAATTTTTTAATCAAACATTAATAGCTAAATTCTAAATTAAATCAATTTAATTTTTTTTTTAATTTTTTTAGGTATTAATGTATTATTTTATTTTATTTTAATTTTTATAATTTTATAAATTATTATAAATAAATGCCAAATTCCAAGTGAAAAAGATCAGCTGATTTTTATTATTTACAATCGGGACGCCGTCAAAATAATCAGCCGGCTAGCAGCGACGCCACATCTTTTTTGGTTTAGCCTCAGTATGATTTTTTTTGCCTTAGCCGCGGCTAGTCGCGACAAATTTTTTTATTTTCGACCTAGTTGCGCCGTGAAAGTTCAAGTTTTGTTTTGCAAATCCCACTGATCATCCACCAGTTCGCCCACACCCAACCCCCGCTATCATTCTAGTGCAGACCATCTACTCCCTCCACAAAAAAGGAGCAAATCGGCAAAAAAAAAAAAACTCATACAAAATGTATGAAAACTTTGGTGGGCCATATCTCCGAAACGGGGCCTTTGCCCCAAAAAGAATTTTCGATTTTGAGGGTTTGGAGACCACCTCTATCCCCCCACCAAGTTTCAGCCCAATCAGTCAGTCATCTGCACTTTACCCCAAAAATAAATTATTTTTTGTTAAAAAAAATTTTCAATTGAAAATATGTGAAAAATGCATTTCTTAGCTGTTTATAGCTACGCCGCCCGCCACAAAAATTGTGGTGCTAAGTCTGGATGAGCCGCAGTCGTGTAAATTATGACGACGTCCGCGCCTGTTTACAATCGCTACAAAACAAAAACAAACAAAAATAATAAACAATGAAAACAAAAGAAAATATAAAGCAAAAAACTATCTTATCGACATGAAAGCCCGATAAACCAAAATATGTAAATACTTTTCATAAAAATCTCATAAATACTTATAACAGCCGATCTTACTTTTATTCAAATGTATGTTTTATGTTTTACATTTTTATATTACGAATAAAATATTTGCCCTACACCTACTTACTATTGACGAAAAGTACACATTATCCATTATTTCGTAATATCATGTTCAAATATCAAAATTTAAACTATAAAATTTTATAGTTTAAGCAAACCGTTCAAACATAAAATAAAATTAAACTAGTGTTATTTTGTCAACTAAAATTTTTTTTGTTATTGTTTATATTTTTTATTATAATTTTTTTGTATGAGTAGAAATTTTTTTTTAGTTTTTCACCACATATTTTATTTTGCCCGACCATATTATGTAGATTATGCTATGATTTATTACAAATAAATGATTTCACTTTTGCTTACTGCTTTCATTTTCTAGTGTTAATAAGTAGTTTTAGCTTAAACTTGTGTTACTAACTACAGAAATTTTGTGTGGTAGAAACCAAAACTACACTTGTTTAAGCTTAAACTATATAATTTTGGGCCTGTTTGAACGCCGTATAAATGATGTTCGCTTTTCTTGATTTTTGGATTTTTATTCGAAAATTGAAATAAGCCCAAAATCTTTTTTCCGTTCCTCTCTACCCAACCTAGTTTCTGTGATAATGTAACCATCTGGGCAAACTCGACGCGACGGACGCGATGTAAACATTAATTTGTGCTATTATGCGTTATTAAAACACTAGCTGAGCTTTCTCCACTCAATAATATATTTCTAAGAAATAAAAATTTAAAAAATTCATTATCGACACTTTGAATAAACTCTTCAAAAAACTCTTCAAAAAAATGACAAATAGTAATGATTAGCAGCAATCCACGTACAATTTGTTGTAATTTAAAAGTTTAAGAAAAAAATTTTTTTTCGCGTTTTTTAATAAGTAAATAAAAATAAACAACTAACAAGTAAATAGGTATATTTTTGAAAATTAATTCTTTTTTTTAAAATTGGGTATTCTTCTCCAGTCATAAGTTCTCCAACAGACGTCCGTCGTCCAGAAGATTTTGCTTGTTGAAATCCAGACGAAAATTTACTTGGGCTTTTTTTGTTAACAAACCGTTCATAAGGGGCATAACATTGATTATTCTTAATTCTTTTTATTAAAATTTTGATTATCAATTTAGTATTATTTGTGTAAATAAGGAAAGCATTACACACATACAGGAAACTAAAGACTGAGACACCCTAACCTTATAGAATTTGTAAAAAAAACAATGTTTAAAATAACTTTTAATAGTTCATTTAATATTTAATTTCTATTTTTTGTAAAAATTAGTACAAAATAAAAATTTAGGCTAAAGTGCAGATGACGTGAACCACTCATAATGGGCTGAAACTTGGTGGGGGGGGGGTAGAGGCGGTGCCCAAACCCCCAAAACTTAAATCAGTTATTGGGGCTCGGGCCCCGTTTCGGAGATAGGGCCTCCAAAAGTTTTCATACATTTTGTATGGGAAAATTTTTTTTTGTTCGAGTTGCCCCATTTTTTTATAGAGAGTATAGGGGGCATCCCAGAACGAGAGGGGGGTGGGGAGCGGCGGGCGGGCGGTCTGGTGGTTGGTCAGTGGGATTTGCGGCGTCTATTTTTCAAAACACTAGCGACAAATTAAAAATAAACAATTTTTTATAATTTTATTTATTATTATTTTTAGGCAGAAAATGTATCAAATTTTTTAAAACAATTGAACCGACATCGAAAGTAAATCAAAAGTAACTTATTAAGTAATTAAAAAAAATTGTCAAGAACAGAAATAAAAATTATGGTTCGAATATTATTTTTACATCCTGACTTGGGAATTGGAGGAGCTGAGCGTCTTGTCATCGATGCTGCGTTAGCATTACAACAAAAAGGACATACAGTTAGTTTTTTAACTAATCATCACGATCCAAAACATTGTTTTGAGGAAACCCGAAATGGAACTCTTAAGATTGAAACTATTGGAGATTGGTTGCCACGTCGTATTTTTAATCGATTTTATGCATTTTGCGCATATTTTCGCATGTTCTATGCTGCAATTTATACAAGCTTAATTCTGTCAAGGCGAGAGAAAATTGATTTAATATTTTGTGATTTGATATCAATTGGAATCCCTGTTTTAAAAATGTCTAAGTACAATCCAAAAATTATATTTTATTGTCATTTTCCGGATCAATTGTTAACAGAACGAGGTGGAAAATTTAAACAAATTTATAGGTATTTTTGGCATTTGAGATGTTACCAAAAGAATTTTTTTTTTTAATTTGATAAAACAAAAGTGTTAAAAAAAATATGATTCTTGGATCTTGTAAACTTGTAAGTTATACCTAATTTTTTTTTTTACAAATTTTAGGAAACCCTTAAATTATTTGGAAGAAATAACCACAGGAAAAGCTGATCGGGTTTTAGTTAATAGTAAATTCACTAGAAACATTTTTCGGCAAACATTTAAACGATTAGATGTAAGTCCGGATGTATTGTACCCATCGTTGAATACGATTTTCTTTGATGATACTAAAGTTAGTGATGATGTGCTCTCATTACGCTTGCCAAAAGATGCATTCATATATTTATCAATTAATAGATATGAGCGGAAAAAAAATTTAGCACTTGCTATTGAGTCTTTCAACCAGCTACAGGCAGTATTGAATCAAAAAGAATGGGAGCGCTGTTTTCTAATAATGGCCGGTGGCTATGACAATCGAGTTAATGAAAATATTGAGCACTACAAGGAACTAGAAGATTTGGCTAAAAAATTATGTGTATTGGAAAAAGTAATATTATTGAGATCCCCAACTGATATGCAAAAAGTTTATTTACTTCAAAGAGCGAGTTGTTTGCTCTACACTCCAAATAATGAACATTTTGGTATTGTACCTTTAGAAGGAATGTATATGAAGAAGCCTGTGATAGCAGTTAATACAGGAGGCCCTACAGAAACAATTATTCATGAATCAACTGGCTTGCTGTGTGATCAAAACAAAATGGCATTCGCCAAAGGAATGATTCGTTTAATACGAGATCAACAATTAACGGAGCGAATGGGTGAAATGGGTAGAAAGCGTGTTCAGCAGAAATTTTCGTTTGCGGCATTTGCAGAAAAATTAAATTCCATTTGTGTGGAGACTTTGGAACAAACTGCTGATAAAAAAATTGATTAAATAAGATAAAGATTTTTACGTTTGCATTTGAAATTATTTTTTCGTATATACAAAGATTATTATTTTTTAAATAAATACGATTGTTTGATTGCTTGAACCATAAATTTTTTAATTAAGTAAAGTACACTTAGTATCAATACCACTACCCTGTACGAGCTTCCATTTACATTTAATTTAAATTAAAAAAGTTAAAAGACTTAAAATTAAGAATTAATTATTTAAAGTAAGTTTATTTTCTGTTTCTTCAATTCTTTAACGAACATTGACAAGCATCACACAGTTTCCCAAGGTACGTCACATTATAAAATTTATACGATTCAAGCAGTCAAACAATGTGTTTGGTTGATTTTTGAAGAATTGAGTTCAGTGTAGGTGTCACAAAATTACAAAATGTTCAGTTTTCATATACATAATTTAATTTATTTTTCTATCCATCTATGTAACTCAAAAAAATGAGGAATGGAATTTTAAGGAAATTTTCCTCTTTGAATTAACCTTTACTATAATTAAAAAATTCTATATTCGACTTTTTTATACTTAGAATTCTGATAATTTTGAGAAACATAAGACTCAAGTTCTCGAGTTCTTTGTATTTTGAATTTTTAAAAAGTAAGTACATTATTTCAGAAATAATGAGCTGTAACAATTTTTGGAATAATGAGTTTTCTATTTTTCTTACAAAATTAAGTATATTTATAAAAACCTATGAAAAATGTGTGTTAAGCACAAAAACTGATATTTTTAACTATTAAATCGAAGTAATAAGAGCCTTAATTATATGAGTTAAATGTTTAAATAATGGTATTTAAAAATATGAAATCTATTTTATTAAAAACTAAAAAAAAAAAATCTAAAAATTTATTACTTATGTAAATAAACAACAAAAATATTATCAAACCAAAATTTAACGTCTGTCTTAAAAGTGTTAAAAAATTTTCAAATCAGGATTTTTATTAAATTAGTATGATTATGATGTTATTTATTGTTTATTATATTATTATCATCTCAATTTTCAAATTATTTTTAAAACCAATTATTATAAATGAAAATTTGAACTTATTTTTATATTTAATTTTACTTTGCCAATTAAACTAAAATAAAAATAAAGTCAATTATAGATATTTGAAATTTTCCACAAAATTTAGGCTTTTTTTTTTAATTAGTACTGAAAATTTTAAGAAAAATAAAATAAGATTATGTTATTATGCGGAAAATAAATGTAGCCGAAGCCAGTTTAAATAAGGAGAAAAATTTTATCCTTTTAAATTTTTTTCATTTTAACAATTTTATTAGGTATTATTAAAATTCACAAAACATAGATTTTTTTTAAATATTGAATTATGAAAAAATATACTTTAAAAATGTAGATTATTTTTACTTTCAATATAATTTTTTGTTTAATATAGATATTACTTTTACAATAAGTTATAATAAAATAATAGATACCTAAATATTAAACTTTAAAATTTAATTAAAGTTTTCTTATACATTCATCTATTTTGCTGTTGTAATTTAAATTGAAAATTAAATAAATATTAAAATAAAATTAAATTTTTTATTTTATTTATGTATTGCAAATTTCAAATTAAAAATTATCATTATCGAAATGGCATTAGTATAAAATTTTTTTAAACATAGTGTACCACAATTTTTTACTTATTTAATTAAGTGTCATTTATTTTTCGATTATCGGTTTCTTTTCATTTTCTTTAATATTTTACTCTTATTATTCATTTCATTATTTAATGGAAAAATATATATTTTTCACTTTTCGTGACGATTTTAATTATGATCTCGTTGCTATAATTTTTTAGTACTTATTATTCATTAAACTTTAAATTATTTGAATTATTTTTGGAGAGGAATGGCTTGCAATAAGTGAATTTTTCTATTTTATTTGACAGTGTGAACAATACTAGTCTTTATTCTTTTATCGGCCTTACAAATATTTTTGAAATTGAGGCGATAAGAAATTCTTTCTTTACTTTACTATAAAATTATGTGTTGATCAGAATATTTTTTTATTCAGAACTGAATTAATAAAAATATATAGACAAATAAAACGAAATGTAAAAATCATCCATCATGACAATGTCGAAACAATTTTAATTGAACTAGAGTTTGACTCGTAAAATAATTGTACAGTTTCATAGTTGCTTGAAAGAGTTTGTAAAAAAACAATGTTTAAAATAACTTTAAATAGTTCATTTATTATTTAATTTCCATTTTTTTGTAAAAATTAGTACAAAATAAAAATTAAAATAAAATTCTATATACATAATTATTACATAAAGTTCATAAATAAATAATAATCGTTAAATAAATTGACTTTATTTAACAAATAATATTTTTTTTTTACCTAAGACAAATTGAGTTAGCAACTATTACGCCTTTTTAAAAGTTAACATTAGTTGGGCTAGCATTCATTATAAATTAATCTTTAGTCATAGTTTTTAATTTTCCCATTGTATGCCAACCCTTTATTGTTATATTCACTGTATCATATTTTTAATATAATTTATAATCAAAATCATTATTAGTTTTGTAAGAAGTAATTTGTTTATCATCACAACCAAATGAATTTTCTTTGTTAAGTTCAACTGGTTTAATCACATTAATTTGTATATCGTATTGTTGATCAAAACCTAAATATCCGTCGGATATTAAATAAAACGTGTAAATAATTCGCCCAATTTGTTGTGGAGTATTAAAAAGTAATTGATGACTGCTACGGTTCTGTTTGTAGCCAATTCTTTTCAAGGCTATCAATTCTTTGTTATCTAAACATCCGAGAATAAGAAACCAGCCTTCATCTTTTATTTTTGGAAATTTTGGACAATGTATTCCGTTTTGGACAATTTTACCCAAACGATGTAAATTAACATTCAATGTATATTCTTGCCCAAAATTCAAATCTATCCAATCATTACGATTTGGTGGCTGTTTAATAACATAATCAGTTAGAAATGGATTATTTTCAGATAATCTTATAGATAGATCTACATTTATACTGGGCATATCACAAAGAACCTAGAGAATTTAATATTAACATTTTTATATTTAATATTTGATTATGCTAAAATTTTCAAATATCACTTTTCTACTCACTTTATAAATTTGCTCTATTTCCGGTTCTGAAAATTCTTCTCTTAATGGGCCCGCCAATTTTTCATAATTACGTAAACATGACTCTTTTAATCCTATTAGTGTTAAAAATTGATTTGCTACGCTTAATTTTATTTTATTAAACACAGGCAAATTATAATATTCAACATTGGGCAGTGTTAATATGCAGGGATCATCAAACCAGCGTGCTTGAATGATTGATTGCATAATTTGTAAAACACGTAATGTTGTAGCTAGCCATCCTCGTTCGGCAGCAACATCTATCATAGCCTAAAAAATTGTTAATAAATAACATTAAATATTAATTTAGATAAAAAAATCAATTTTGGCCATTTATTTGGAAAAAATTATTCTGTCGATCAAATGAAATAGAAAGATTGACGAATAAGAAGTTAAGTTTAATTTATTTTGAAAAATTCTTCCCAATCCAAAAAGATTGTTATATGAAGGAACCTGAATCCGTAAAAAATGGAAAAAGCTCATCATATACTTGTTATAAAAACTAATCAACTTACTTGCAGAATTCTTATAGACTGATCTAACACTGATTTAGTGTCTGTTAAGTAATCCGTATTTGGCAAAGGTAAATGAGAAAAATGTGCCTGCATTAATAGGAATGTTTTGGTATGTGGTGAATCATATGTTAATGAATCAATTTTAATTCTGCACAATTTAGCTAATTCTCTGAAATTAAAAAATTTAAATACACGGATTATATAAAAAAAAATGTTATTTCTCACTCGTTGTAAACATCTTCATTGTGACGTACTGGATGTGTGTAAAACTCATAAGAATCACACATTACTTTCAATACTTCTTCATATTTCATGTCAAAATTTAAAGAATCAGCAAAATGTCTCATAGTTTGATGTGACAAGTAGTAGTAGGAAGATATTCGCCCCATAGACGTTGGGCACAAAAATCTATCATCAATTAATAAGCATCCAGCTCGCTCTAATGTCAAGCAGACATTTTCCACTAACTCAGATAAATAATGATTAATATTTTTGGATTCAATGCTTTCTAAATTATAAAAACTAGGATTTCTAAGTAGACGGCGAAAAAAGTAAGTCCACGTAAAATAATCCAAAATAGCTTGTTTTGTTTGAACAGTCCCAGCTACAATTTCTGCATTAACATGATCAGGTAATACTTCTAGCAAACTAGACTCAACAGGGAATGGATCATACAAGAATTTTTTGTAGAAATTCTTTTTAACATCATGTACAAGAACTACTGCAACACCTTCGTTCCCAAATTGAGGGCGACCAGCTCGACCCATCATTTGTAAGACATCAGTTATTGGCATGTCTACATATCTAAAAATTAAAGAAATATCTCTTCAATATACCGAAATGAACTTTTAAAATAGATTTATTTTAATACAGTTCAAATTATAAAATCATAATTTTAGTATTGAAGATTAATTTTACCTTTTAACTTTTCCATCATAATATTCTGTACCCTTAATAACGACTAAGTGAGCTGGCAAATTAACACCCCAAGCCAAAGTAGCAGTAGCTACTAAAACTTGAATTTTTTTGTGTAAAAACAACTCTTCGCATGTTTTTCTGTCTTTTTCTTGTAGGCCAGCATGGTGCATTCCAATACCGAAAGCTAGGGTGAGTTTCAAATTTGAGTCTTTTATATTGTCCAAAATTTGATCCATTTCATTTTCAGGAATATGAAGAAATTGTTTTGGATTGTCCTCACCCGCCAGGAAGGCAATTAAATCCAAAGCAGTTAAACGTGTTTGCCTTCGAGATGAAACAAAAATTAAAGCTGGTGTACAAGGGGAATAAGTTCGAATTGCCTGAAAAGTTGGTCGATTCATTGTAGCCATTCGAGGACAATAATGTTTCCCAGGAAAACCACTAATGTGAACACTCAAAGGAACAGGTCGAACGGATGGTTTGAAATTGTATAATCCTATAGTTCCGATACCTAGCCAATTTGCTAGATCCCTCGCATTTGCCAAAGCAGTTGATAATCCTATTATTCGCAAGGTTCTTTCGGTATGAGATGCAATAAAATTGGTTCGAGAAACTATTACTTCTAAAACTGGGCCACGATCTTCTCCAAGTAAATGTATCTCATCAATAACTATCAAGGCTACATCTCTAACATAATCTCGGGTTTGCCACGATCGTGATATACCATCCCATTTTTCAGGTGTAGTAACTATAACATGAGCTTCTCTTATTGCACGTATATCAGGTGTGACATCACCAGTTAGTTCAACAACTTTTTTTTTTAATTTTTGTTCTAATCGAATTTTCCAATCTTCGATTCTTTCACGAACCAATGCCTTTAATGGAGCTATGTACACAATCTTTCCTTTTGGATTTGTTTCAAACACACGAAACATAGCTATTTCAGCTGCTATGGTTTTTCCAGAACCAGTTGGAGCTCCTAACAGTACATTGTTATCAGTGTGATATAGACAGTGAAAAATTTGAGTTTGTATCGGATTAAAATGAGTAAACGGATAAAGCGATTCGTATTGGCTATTATTCAAAACTTTTACTGATAATGGTTGAAGGGGCAAAAGCTCTGTGTGCGGTGGATGAATCTCTGGTAAAATTAAATGTTGAAAACTGAGAGCAGTTGTTTCAGTGCATCCTAACCAAGTATCACTTGTAACTCTGATCATATATTGGGGTGGCAATGGATCTTTTAATGGAATTGTCATCACAAGGTCGAGTGGTTCATTTGTATAAACCAATTTTTTCGTCATTTGAAAATATTCTGAATGATAAATGAAATTAGATTCTGGATCTTCGATCCATAACCAAAATGGTGTAGAATGCTTGCCGTGAACACGATCATTCCATTTAAAATTTGCTGTTATGTAGACACGAATCCTTAAAACTGTTCTAGTGATTGGCTGTAAGTTTGCTTCAATATTAACCATTGGAAATTCATGCGCGCATTTTGATACCAACACTCCATAACGTTGATTTCTTAACATTTGACCAATTTCTTTTGAATCCATTTCTCTAAAAATAAATTTTTGAATTTCAAATTTAAGTTAGTTCAGTTTAAATTTATCTAAATATGGCACTCAATAAATATTTAGTAAAAAAAAACGAAATAAAAATATATTTCGGTCACACTACATGTTTGGCAAATTTTTAATAGCTAATGATTAGCAAATAAAAATATTTTCACAAATGTAACGAAAAATATTATTATTTTTTTTAAGTTTCGGAAAATGATAGCCAATTAGTTTTGAGATAATATATTAAAAATGAAAATTGTATTATTTGCCAAAAACAATCTACCTAAAATTTTTTATGCGAAAACTTCTAAAATATTTGAGAATTAATGTTTTTTTAGGCTTTATTTGATTTATCAATAATTATTAAAAAATTTTTTTATCAGATGAAATCAACTCACTTAGCTTAGTTAGAATTACCTTAAAGCGTACACACTTAAGCCACGATTCTCTATTTTCTCAATTACATCGCTTCCCAAACATGTGAATTGTCTAAATGGAGTCTCATGTTCCCACATTTGTTTCTCAAACATTTTACTCAACGATAAAATTCTACCAGACAAAATAGCGTCATTATTTCTCAAGACAATTGTAAATAATGCTCTAGCAATTCGTACAGCATTTTGTTTGATGTAATTCATATCGGAGATAAGTGAAAAAGACCTAACAGATCCTCTTGACAAAAATGTCTGCATCAGTATATTCACTTTTCCATGGACATTTTCACTTCCACCTTGAACAGCGACTTCGGCATTATCTTTAGTTAAATCATCTAATTCATCAAGCTCATCATCTCGGACTTTTAATTGTTGGAATTCATGTGCTTGAGCCATCATGGCTAAAATATGAGCCTCATTCATATACGGGCGTATCAATTCATTGAAAATTTCGACTGTATCATATTTTATATAAAAATGCGATGCTGTTCTGCCTAAGTCAGTCACATTCAAATCACCTGTTCTTTGATTGAAGCGTACCTTAAAATAATTTTGAATAAAAAATAAGGACTGGGAATAGACATAACTTTAAATTTTATAAATCTACTAGCCATTTATCAGTGCTATTCTCAAAGAAACTTTGTGCATTTTAATTTGGGATGACAATGGCCATATAAATTACTTTCTTAAGTGTAAATCCTTCCGTTTAAGCGCTTAAACGGAAGGGCTAACAATTACATAAATGAGTCATTTATTTGGTTATTTTCGATTTTCTCAAAAAAACACATTTGTTGGTGCTAATACTTCAATCAAGACAAAACACATACTTAATTTCCAGCCCGCACGATTTTGTTTTTAGAGATCTGTTTATGGGGACTGTCTTTTATAATATAATAAATAATAATAATATAATAAATAATAATAATATAATAAATAATAATAATATAATAAATAATAATAATATAATAAATAATAATAATATAATAAATAATAATAATATAATAAATAATAATAATATAATAAATAATAATAATATAATAAATAATAATAATATAATAAATAATAATAATAAATAAAATAAAATAAAAAAAAAAATAGTAGAACCTCCTATTGCGAAGAGAATTAAAATAAATAAGTTTCCTTAATCGAAAAGTTATGAAAAACAAATTTATGATATAATTATATATGTCTTTAAAATTTTAAATTCGTTTGTCGTAAACATTTCAAGTTACCATTTTAGCTTTATCCAAATTCATAGCTGCTGTTGTTATAAGTTCTCTTCTTTTGGTTTCAAGTGTTGGATCTTTTTGAACTTCCCCATAATTGATTCCATAAACTTGTGGATTAATTCTCATACGAACAAATAAATATGTATAACTCAGCCATTCTATTGCTTCATTTATGTTCGTTATTGTTCCTAATGTGACTTCTGCATTTAAATTATCCGACAAAAATTGAATAAAATTCGATTCAATCGGAAATTGATTAGTTAATAATGAAAGATAATGATTAAGCTTATCATGAGTTGTAATAATGGTACCTGAACCGCTTTTATCGAATTGCGGTCGACCAGCACGTCCAAATATTTGTAAAACATCTAAAATACCTAAATCAACAAAGGTACCGTGCTTGGAGTCATAAATTTCAGTACCCTTAATAATTACTGCATGAGCTGGTAAATTCACACCCCAAGCCAATGTTGCTGTGCAAACCAAGACTTTAATATGTCCTTCTGAAAAAAATTTTTCAACCATATTACGATCTGTTCGAAGCATACCAGCATGATGCATAGCCAAACCACATTGAAATAGCTCTACTAATTGTTTGTTGCGACTTTTCGAAATGGCACGTTGAGCCAAGCCTAAAGCAGACGTTTCTTCGGGTGCAAATAAGTTTAATTGATTTTTTTGCAAAGCTGTTTCTTTAAGAATTGTTGCAGTCCGAACTGTAGCATTACGAGCATGTACGAAAACCATAATTTGATGACCTTGTTTCAAAAATTCAACACATTTTTCAAAACATATTTGATCCATGTCAGATAATTGTTGAAGCGGTTTTATAGATTTAACACCAATGAAATTTGTGGACAATGGAACTGGACGAAATCGTGAATCAAAGAAAAACAAACCTTTCATAGGATTTACTCTTAAAAAGCGGGCAACATCAATATAATTTGGAAGTGTTGCTGATAAACCTACTATACGAATCATAGATTGAGATGATTCAACCAGTCTTAAAGTTCTAGCAACCAAAGCTTCGACAACAGGTCCTCTTTCTCCATGTAATAAGTGAACTTCGTCAATGATTAATAATTTAACTAAACTTATTAGTGCTACATCTCCAGATCCTTTTCTTGTCACCACGTCCCATTTTTCTGGGGTAGTTACCAAAATTTGTGTTTGCTGTATTTCCGTTTTTGTTAGCTGCATATCACCTGTGAGCTCTCTTACTAGAATTTGAAGCGGTTTCAATAAATTAGAAAAATTTTCTACCATTTCTGATGCTAAAGCCTTCATTGGAGCTACATAAACGATCTTAAATTGATCTCGATGAATAATACCCTTATCAGAAAATTGGCGTATTATACTTGCAATAGCCAACATCGCAACATTTGTTTTACCTGCACCAGTAGGAGCACACACAAGCAGATTCTCATTCGTATGGTACGCTACTGGGTAGACAACAGATTGAATACGATTTAATTCTTTTATTCTTTGAAATATGATTTGGCCAATATCATCCAGAATGCTAATTTGAACACGATTTTCTCCTACAGTCAAAGGCGGGGGATCATTAGCTGGTATTTGTACTTCCTCATGAGTTTTATAATCTTTCCTTTCGACATTTTCAGGAAGTGTTAATTTATTCCCAGCTATAAAACCTACATGAGATTTAGCCTCACTTTGTGAGTCAAAGACAAATGGATATTTAATCCTAACTTGTTGAACTTGTCTAACTATTCGATCTGCTTGATCTTTAAATAAAGGTTGCATTTGGGCAGTACTTAAAAGTTTTTGCTGCTGTTGTAGTCTTAATTTAACTGGATTTAATTCTTCACACACATCTTCTTCTTGATTTTTTGAAACCGTATTTATCATTCTATTCAATTTTTTCTCGTCTTTCCTAACTTGTTTTGCTATCTGGCGCTCTTGCTCAGATTGTACAACTACAGTAGCTGCGATACATGGACCTTGATTCCCACTTGTTTTAGAGTTTTGTTTATTTTTCATCATAGATTTCAGATGATTCATCTTATCCGTGGATTCAATATTTTCAATAATTTCTTGTCGATGCTGGAAAATTTCCTGAATAATTTCAAATTTATCGAAACCTTAAAATTGAAGAAAATGTTGATGATAATTTATGAATTATAAGCTAATTTATTGTTAATGTAATTATAAAAAAATAAATCTGAATTACAAACATTAAGAATCGCATTTTTAATGTACGGGTAGATAAGGTATAATTGGGTATAACCATAGATTAAGAATACAGAAAGATGGGAAGCTTCATACGAAATTATTTTTTATGTGAATGTGTTAGTAAAACAAAATAAAATACGTGATAATTATCAATATATGAATAGAATTTTATTTAGTTTTACTAACACCTTCACATAAAAATACCAAAAAAGACTGAAAAAATGTTGTATGAAGCTTCCAATCTTTCTGTATTCTTAATCTATGGTATAACTTATGTTTCTAATAAGTAAAATGAAATATGGATTAATACAAGTCAAAGAATTAATTTTAAAAAGTAACATCAATGTCTTATTATTAACATCTAAAGCCAACACAACATAGATATTTACGCTCAGCAATACAAAAACAATATAGTGAACATTAAAAATATCAGCAACAACAAAGTATTATCATTAATTTTAATGTTTTTATTACATTTGAATTAAAATATAATTTTCTTTCTAGATATTTAATTGTGAAAGAAGACTTATGTGAAATAATAAACAATTCTTTGATGAATCGAAATAAATTTGGATTTTAGATAAGGAAAATGAGCCCACACAAAGGTTTCGAATGTTTAATGAACTACCAAGTAGTCTTACAAGTCTAAATGATTTTTTGGAATTTAAAAAAAAATTATTGAATATTGATTGAATAATGTATGGGTAGATTTTTGGTAAATTTAAAAAAGTAAAATTGAAATTATATATTTTTAAACCAATTGGAATTATTAAATTGAAATTAATCAAATAAATAAATAAAATAAAATTACCTAAGAATTCGAATAAATCATTTTGAAGTTCATCATTTGATTTCTTTGATTTCAATAATTCTAACAAATGATCAATTAATTCATGATTGATATGCTTCGATAACCAATCTTTCGTGTGCAGTTCTTTTCCATTTTCCTTCAATTTAGACGATCCACCACTTAAACTATCGATATTATTGTATTTCATAGAAAATGTTAATGCTGTATTCGCTTTTAAAGCCAAATTGGGTGATAAATCTTGTAAAATATTTAAATTAAATTCATCTTCTTCGATTTCATCCTCTTCTTTAATTTTAATTTGGTTTCCCCAAAATTCACTACAACCACCTGAAGCTTCATCACCATTTATATAATCCACCGAAATGCTTACTAAAAATTTTCTACTCTCATCACTAAGCAATGGACTAATTTCACATATAGCTGAGCACATTTTATTCGCGGTTTGTGGAAGAATTGGTCCAAACATTTGCTTTAAAATGGCCAAATGTTTCATCATAACAACTCTTACATCAAGAAAAAGTTTTAAAATAAAAATTGCAGCATCATCCACAACATCGCCATTTTCATCGTTTCCAATCATTTCTCTAGTCAGAGTCCAGAGTTTTTGTAAATTGTCATTTATTACAGCAGTAGATGTAGCATCGGTATTCGAAGAAGCTAGAAAATCTTTAAGCTGTCGCCATGATATTGCGCTAAAACAAGAAAAATTATATTATTTATTTAATACTGAATGAAATTTTAAAATTCTAGCGGATACATTTTTTTTATGATTTTCAACTAATGATTATTCTACAGGTTTTTCATCAAAGCATTCAATTTTTTTAGACCTATTTTTAGTATATTCAGTTTTTAGAAAATTTTCAAATTCTAGATAGTTTTAAAATTCAACCTATAAAATTTTTGACAAAACATTGGAAGGTTATATAGATTCCACATATAATTATCAATCCATCCTAACGATCCTAGACCCTAGACAGATACATTGATACAGTGCTATCAAAATATTATATATATTTACAACAAATCAATATCAATATATCAATATATAGGTATAGATATATAATCTATCAATCATAATGCAGATAGATGATGTAGATACCTATATAATATCACAAAGGAAATATAAATAAGAGAAATTAATTTATTTGTACTTCCTTTATGATAATACTTTTTATAACTTTTAAAAAACTAAAATATTTCCGATTTCATTCTCAGGTAGGTAGGCGGTAGCTACTTAATACCTAGGTTACTTATATCTTATCGTACGTGGCACTACCTAGGTATAACAAAAAAAAATTGTGCTCACCGTTTGGATGACTTGCACCGCCATAATTTCAAACTTATTTTCTCTTCATTTGTTAATTTTAAATTCCTTTTAATTTCTAAATCAGTTTTAGTTCGTAAAGCACGGGATAATCGTGGTAGCTCCATTATAAATTTGCTGTTAGATAGAGCTCGCAAGTCGCAAATATATTTTTGATTGGGTTAGGTATGTTTGCAATAATTTTAGCTCAAAACAGATTTTATATTAAATTTTTTTTATTCAATTATTTTTTTTTTCTTATTTTAATGAAGAATTTCACAAAAAAATTTAATTTTTTCTTATTCTTTTTCCCTTTTGACAAAAATTTTCGAAGTACCATTCAAGGAAGTGATTATAGCACACAGCCGAAGAAATAGATTGTATTTTTTATTTGTCAAAAAATAAATTATTTGAAATTATTAAAAACATATGATGTCGGTTGTCGGTCGGTAAGACAGATAATTTTGTTTATTATTTTGTATTTTTGTGTCTCTGTTTATTTTGTTTTATTTTGTTGTTGTTTTATTTTGTCAATGCTTCACCAGGGCTGCCAGATGGAATGAATGAAATTTCCTCAAATTTTCAAGAAATTTCCCCAAAATAGGCACTTTTTTAAAAAAATTCCTCAAATTTTTTTTTATATTTTTGTGTACTAAAATTTTTTTTTACCCTAAATTAAAAAAAAAAAAAAATTGGATAACGGTTTTACTCACTTCAGTTTTTCCCCAAAAACAGCTTATTTTTGCAAGATTTCCTCAAATTTTTAATGTGTTCAGATTTTATGCGGTACCTATATGTTATAAATCAAAAAGTTTAGTTCCAACAATAGATTTTGAGCTCAACGTACGTAGAAGAATATGGTAATGATATAAATTTCTTAAAATCATTAGGGTGAAAAAAATTTAGTCTTAAATTTTAAATATTGTTGATTGCCACGTTAGCACAATATTTCTGAATTTCTTCAAATTTTCCTCAGAAAAAAACATTTTCCTCAAATTTTTCCCCACGTTTTTTTTAACTTTTTTTTTTCCCCCGAAATTAAAAATTTCCTCAGTTTGGGGAAAAAATTCCTCAATCTGGCAGCCCTGTGCTTCACCCACCCAACAAAAATTGTGTGATTATAAAATATAATTAGGATTAGGATATACTAAACGCGATGGACGTTACACAATATGAAAGAAAACTATGATCTTTTTTAATCATATCATACTTAATTTTGTTGTTTTTTTGATAAATTTCTACATAAAGAAATATAATTTTAAAAAAATATAAAAAATATTATAAGTGAATTAATTATTTTAAAATTAATATTCGAAAAACAAAAATTACAAAATAAAATTATTTTTTTGTTGAAGTTAGTTGAAATTGCCGTCGATGAATTTCAACGTCGACTTTACTGAAACCGCGACGACGCAAAAAAGGCACGACGTCGCATCTACAAGAACCAAGAAGGAATCAAACCCTTTGAAAATTTGATTGAATGTTAAATTTTTTTATAAATAAAAAAGAAAACAAAAAACAAGAAACATTATAATACATAATAGGATAAATTATTTTTTTTAATAATAAATGGATGATTTAAATGATGAGGAATACTGGAATTCATCTCTAATTAAAAATCAGAGTTTTTCATTTGACGATGTTGATTTGGGGGTAAAATTTTTAGTTTTGAAAATTTGTCAATTAAGTTACATTAGACTTATAACCTAAAACCTACTACCTTACCTATACCTACCTATATACTCAGCTATTGCACTGATATTCCTATACCTGCAATTTTCTGATTTCCTATAAATTATTCTTTTTAGACTGAATCTGGGGCAATTGGTTTTCTGAAAAGTGCAACAACAACATCAAGCTCCTCATTCCAGAAAACAGGAAATACATCAGCTGCAGTAATACCACGAACTGCTAGCAGCACTTCGTCATTTCGTGGTGACGATGAAATTTCTGAATTAAATTTTCCATTAGATTATGACTATGGCGATCGAGAGCTCGAAGGTTTTGTTTCAGAAGTACCTTTGACAGATAATGTCATTCAAGCATGTAAATTATCAAATTCAATATACATTTGTTTATTAGTTTATAGAGAGATAGTAGAAGTACATCCTTCGTGGGTAGTAGGTACCCCTTCGTAGGTAGAAAAAATTTAATAGAGCTATGTTTATTTTACAACATGTAGCAGACAAAAATTGCAATCTTTGATTATTTTTACTAATTCTGGAATATCGCCGGAAATACGTAATTTGCGAAATTTAATAAAGTATAGGTACTTATCTGTACATATCTGCGTATCACACTAAATTTAAATCATTTTTATTTGCATCGTGCTTTGGACTTTCTATCAGGATTTTAAAAAAACAAAGGGAAACAAAAAATTATTGTTACCTATTGTTAAAGTTATTGTTATTGCTATTGTCGTCGATATTGGTTTTGTTTTAATTTACAAGAAGGGAAAGATAGGTTAGGTTAGGTTAGGTTGCACGGGCGGAGGGCTTACCACCCTCCTTGCACGTAGGCCTGTTGGCCCTTTGTACTACCCTACTCGGCAAGTCTAATTGTCCTCACCGAGCCATCTAATTCCCTTAACAAACCTGATAATTTCTTCTAATTTATGTCCCTGTAGTTCTCTGAGTTCATCCCAGAAGTAAGCCCCGAGCAGTCTTGCTCTTCTTGTTCTAACTGTAGGACATTTACACAGTACGTGTGGCACCGTTTCCGGTTCTTCTCCACATCCCCTGCAAAGCCTATCTGTTGTTCTTCCAATCCGGAATTCGTGATTCCTGAAGATATGTCCTGTGCATACACCTGTGAAGATTCTAAGATCCGATCTGTTTAGCCCTAGGGCCAGATCCGATCTTCTTTTGTCCAGGTTTCCCCACATCTGTTTGGTGTTTCTGTTCCCTTCTGTTCGTAGCCAGATCTTCCTGTGTTCATCGCAGATTTCGCTATCTATTAGGTTCTTGAGTCTTGTGGCATCATGGAAAGCTTTTAGTCTTTCCAGTCCGCCACTTCCTCCCTCTCTAGCTAGCTTGTCTGCTTCCATGTTCCCTTGGATTCCTGAGTGTCCTTTTACCCAGGTTAGAATTACCTGGTTGTTTTGTCCTAACTCTGTTAGCGATTGTATGCATTGGAGAGTAGTTTTTGACCTCACTTCTGTCTTTCTAAGTGTCATAAGTGTCATTTTGCTATCAGAATAAATTCTGATTTGTCGCCCCGTGATGTTGTTCTGTAACATAATGCTGGCTGCCGTTGTGATTGCCATTGTCTCGGTTTGTAGTACCGTGGCATGGTTATCAATGGTTGCAGCGTGTGTTACGTTTAGTTCTTGGCAGAAGATTCCTAAGCCACAGTGCTCTCCATTCTTTGATCCATCTGTGTATATTTCGAGAGTATCTTCCGGGGTTCCATCTCGTTCGTCGGTTACCTCAATCCTGAAATTTGCGTTCAGGTTGAGGACCCCTGAGATTTTATCCCATTGGATATCTCTCCTTAGTTCATTCCCAACTTCTTCGTTTATTTCCCATATTCTTTCATGGTGAGTGGGATTCTGTTTGTTGGCCCATTCTCCCGTCATGCGCAGTCTGGCTATTGTTTTTATAGCCATTTCTTGTACATGTAGGAATAGTGGTCTAATGTTCAGGATTGTCTCCATTGATCTTGTTGCAGTAACCTAACCTATATATAGTACCTTCTAGGATAATAATTTTAAGGACAAATTTTCCTTTATTTTCAGTGATTGAAGAAGAATCATTAGAAGATGATCCGTTTTATAAAGGTATGACACAAGATGACGAACTACGACTATTACGACGTAGACTTCAAGATAGCATAAATCCACCACCGCCAAGCGTTACAGCCATAAAATTATTGTGGGGTAAAAAAGTCTCGTTGGAATCATATAAAGCGTTGCAAGACAAAATTGATTTATTGGACGAAGTTATTAAATTAGAAGATGGTGATGCAATTTTATATGTAGTATTTCATTTAGGGAAAACTTTAAATAAAAAATATTTTAATCAAATTTTGATGACACGAAAGGAGGCAACTAATCATTATATCAATTATTTAATTAATAAAATGAAAATTGGTGAAGCAACTGACTTGTTAACGTAATAATTTTAGAGGAATCAAATATTTTAATTTTATTAATTTTTTTATTACCAATTTCAGGATGTTGGGCAGGGATTTAGATGCAGCAGTAAGTGTGTAATTGTCTTATTTCTAATACTCAATTTTTTTTTATTGCGTTTCAAAAATTCATCTCGCGTTTCTACAACTTTTAGATCTTTTAGAATATGCAATCTTTTACATATTTTTTTTTTATTTATTTCAGTTTTTACAATATGAAATGGCTCTAAAATTGAACCCAGATCCAATTGTACGAAAGCAACGAATCAAAAAAGTTTATAGTGATTATTTTACTCAACCAAATATTCCAGAATTTTTGACAGATTTAGTTGGAAAACACATTAATTTATTAGGTAGAATTTCAGATTTGATTAATGAGCTATCTTTATTAAATTTCTAATACAAATAAGAGTCATGAAAAAATTGTTTATATCATTTTCATGTTGAAAAAATTGACAAATATGCAATTCAAATTAATTTTGTTTTATTCGCTAAACTCAATTATATCATTTAGATATTAGCAATAATTATGTTCGTTAAAAATAAATATTTTTAATTCCAAAAATCACAAAAATTTATTTCACCTCAGTAACAATAAAAATCAAATCAATAAGACAATTTCGTGAAATGTATAGTATATTCACGGTGACTACATTTGTCCTCTAAAAAAGAACTTGAACTAGAACAAAAACTTGAAAAACTATTTTAAAATAATAAATTGTTGCCAAGCATAATGATGTTTTATATTTTTAAAAACTCGTTATCTATTTAATGCTTTGATAATTTTTGAAGTTCTTGGCGCTGTTGAATAGATAATTAAAAGTTGGATTCATGGTCACCGTAGATTGGACCAACTTCAAAAATGCTTAAAAATAAAAACGTTTTGAAGATATTTGCGAAAAACTAAAAATAATTTGAATAGTCCTCTTTTTTTTTACATTTAATGCACATAAAACGTTCTACAATGACTTTCTCCTAAAATTTATGCATTCAAATAAATTTCTTAGTTTTTTTTTTATAATCTACTGATTATGTGAAGTAGAATATTACATAGAAATCAGGTATAAGGGTAATATTGTCAGAAAATGATTTTTATATAGCAAAGATTAAATCAAATTTTAATCATTGCTTTCTTTCAGAATTCCAGTTATTAGAATCTTCCAAGGGTTACACTGGCAATGAATTTTTGTATCAAAACAATTTAATCGGTAGTTCGTCAGTACAAACTTTATATTATTTGTTTACAAAATATAATTGGAAATCAGATCTTAATGCTGCTAATACTAATAGTTTAGATAATCCGTACAAATTTGCAGAAGAATTTAAAATAAATGAGAAACTTATTCAATTTATTGCTATGCTGGAAAGATGTAGAGCGCAATTTTTTATGGATTTGGAGGACAAAGTTTTTGTGAAAATTGTAATTATTTTATAATTATCATTTAGTTTGGTTTAAATACCATACCGACCCTTTGAAAATAGACTTTGTGTTGTTTCCTAAAATAATAAACAGTAACAATATGTGTAATCCAACGCGATTATGTAATAATTTTGAAGTTAATACAAAATAAAAGCCTCAAAAATAAATTGATAAAAATGAAACAAATGATTTCAGTAAATTATTTTTTATTTCCTTTGTTTTGTTTCTATTTAAAATGAAATGGGTTGAATGTTTTTGTTCATAAAAAAGGTTGAGCATTAATAAAATATTGATATAAATTATTATATTTTTGATTATTTCTTTTAATTTATGAATTTTTATTTATTGTTTTAATTTTATTTGCAGTCATGGCCATTTAAACAGAAACAATTTTATATTGCTTTATCTCTGGAAACAATTATTTGGAAATTATATGAATTAAACGCACCTCCAGCTCTACTTTATTCATTTTTAATAAAAATTTCTGACCATTATCAAAGATTAGAATTAAGCAAAGCAGTCAAATGTACAAAAGCAATAATCAATTCATTGGTGGGATTGAAGGAAAAAGAGCAGTTAGAAGAATTTTGTAGTGAACTGAAAGAAGGCAGTGAAGAAAAATTTTATGCGGAAAATTGTTTAAAAAATCTTGTAAGAAAATTAATTTAGATTAATTGAAAAAACATACTTTATAAGTTACCATTTTCAGACAAAAAAGAAGTGGACTCCAGATGGTTTAAAATTATTGAAAAAATGAGTAATTTTTAAATATTATATTTTTTTAATTTAAGTACATTGTACATTTTGCATTAAAATTCCCAATAAAAATACTTAAAATTTAATTGAATTGAATTTGAATACAAAACTCTAAACACAATGTTTAAACTATCTAAAACTAAACTGGATAGATGTTGAAATTATGTTAAAGGACAAATTCTTAAAAGAATTATTTTGTATTACAATTAAAAACTATTTATTAAATGTTAATATAGGCACAATTTATTTTCATTTTTTTCCACCTTTTATTTAATGTCACTGCAGATTTCTAAACTTACAAACTAAATATTTAAAAAAATTTATACAAATCACAATGTTTAGTTCGATTTTTTACAATAAGAATGACAATAAGAATGCGCAGTTTTCAGTAGTTATGTATTCTATACTTTACTTTACACACTAAAACTATATTTACTAATAAAGTCATAAGAAAATATTAAATACTTCTTTTCTATATTTCAAAAGAATTGAAAAAATTTACTAATCATAAGAACCAGTTCTTGAAGTCAAATTTCAGTACAGCAAACCTTAATTAAATTCAACATATTTGAACAATTTCCATGCTTGATAATATATTGATTATTTTGATTGATTATCAAAAATTCCTAAAGGTTCCCCCACTTTGATTTTTTGACCAGGTTCTATAGCGAATCTATAATAAGAAAATAAATTTTATTTATGAATGATTTTAATTATGAAGTGTCGCTTTGCATATACTACTAAGTACCAATTACATCTCAACCAAGTAATAATTGATCTATTAACTAATGAATATCAATTCACAAAAAAAAATAATATTGCAATTCTACGCTTCAAAAACATGTGATGAAGATGAAAATACGAAGTTTTCGTTTCAGTCACATTTAATTATTTATAATTATTAATTACTTAAAATTTTTGGGTGCTTCAAATATTAATACAATTGTACTGCCCATATTGAATTGTCCTAATAATTGACCTTTCTTTAATTCAATACCATTATTTAAAAATAATTCATCGAATTCATTTACATTTGTGCTTCCCATTTTTAAACCTAACCATTTGTTAGTTTTCAATTTTTCATCAAAGTTAATTTGAACGGATCCAACATTTGTTGCGCCTAGAATAAATTGGCTAACTAAATTAATAAATATTTAGTGCGTCTATCTGTAACATAAACGTCTTATAGAAAATATATTCTTTTTTTCACATCTTCCACAATTTTAATTATTCTGCACGTAGAATATTATAGTATTAATTCTTTTTCATGGAATAGAATGCGTTTTTGTTTAACCTTATTTTAAATCCTTTAATTTTTTTCCATATCATTCGATAAGAATTATTTTAAACAGAAGTTCATCTTACCTACAGCTGTGAAGCTGAAAAATCCGTACTTCCATTTACCAATGTATAAAGCACGCTCATTTAAACAAAATAATCCCGGAAGCCAGGTAGCAATTTTGGGACTTACTGATAGCAATTCTCCTGTAAAATGCCTTCTTATTTTTGGCTGCCAGTGTGCTGGTGAATGGAAACGGTGATAATCTCCCGGTGCCAAGTAAATTATACATTGAAAAAGAGAAGTTTCCTAAAATTCAACAATAAAATATAGTTTACATTTTATTTATTTCAATTGAATATTTCATTAATCCGAAAATTTGGTTCTTAAACTAATAAACCATAAATTAATGTTTGCAATAAAAAAAAAAAGAAGATTGAAGCAAAACACGAATTCATTTTATTATACTTACATCAGTTTTATCACATTTTATATTATTTAAATAGGGCTGTGATGAATGTTCAGCCCAATTATCTGGTCCTAGAAACGATTCTATTCTGTAAGTAACACCCTTAACTTGTTCAATTTGCGAATTTGTAGCTGTTCCAAAATATAAAACTTTTCCATCAGCAGGTGACACTAAATTGCATGAAGCATCTATAAAACGTGCTCCTTCTCTCAATGGTCGCGTGAAAAATTCGGATAAACTTCGATAGTATCTGTAGACACGATTTTTATCATTCATTAAATTTTAGTTTTTTAATTTGCTAATTCTGAAAGTATTGGTTACTTTTTAAAAGTTTTGAAGAAATCAAACTACAATTGTAGTTCACATAATACATAAATGTGCAAAAATTCTTTTTAAAAAGTAATCAATTCCTATTTTTTTATTACGATAACTCAGCAACAGCCGCTTCATCTAAATTAACATTAAAGGATTTTGAAAACCATCCGTAAATATATGGCCTAAGAGATATTGGCACATTGCAGTCAGCTAACCATCCCCAACATCGACTGAATAATCGTAAGGGTAACGAACAATAGACATTTGCCTGTTATAATAAAAAAAAATTATTACAGGTATTTTTTTAAAATATTTTATCGCTATTTAAAAAAAAAATTAGATAAAAAATCTGCACTATAAACGTTCACCTAATTTTGGATATTATTCTTATTCACAAAAAATTTGTTCACCAACCCTAATAGGTTAAAAATTCTTAAAAGATAAGGAATGAAAAATTAATTATCAGAAAATTAATAAAAAATTAAATTCAAAAAGAAGAATGAATAATGACTAACCACACGTTAACAAAGAATTTTGATAAACTTTGGCATTAACGTAACTTCAAGAAGTAAAATTTAAATAAAAATTTGAATCCAAAAAAAATATAAAAGAGTTATTTTAGTGCTTAGAGAGTAGAGAGTAGGTTGAAATACTTTTTTAAGGACAATTTTGAGTTAAGTATTTTCATCGTCCTTTGATATTAATTTTTCGAATTGCGGAAAATTCGTCGAAACAATTCATCGAAAAACAATTCATCAAAAATAATTCATCGAAAAACAATAAATCCAAAAACAATTCATCGAAAACGCAATTCATCGAAAACACAATTCATCGAAAAAACAATTCATCGAAAATTCAATTCATCGAAAACAAAATTCGTCGAATTATAATTCGTTGAAAACAATTCGTCGAAAACAAAATAGTCTTAGAAATTTTCAACCATAGCGGGAAATCGTCAAAGTTTTCTTAACTACAGCGAGAAAAATTAATAAAAATTTTTAATTACAGCGGGGAAAATGCAAAGTTTTTCTCAACTATAGCTATTGTTTTCGACGAATTGTGTTTTCGACGAATTGTTTTCGACGAATTGTTTTCGACGAATTGTGTTTTCGACGAATTGTTTTCGACGAATTGTTTTCGACGAATTGTGTTTTCGATGAATTGTTTTTCGATGAATTGTTTTCGACGAATTTTCCGCAAACGAAGTTTTCTACATATACCTAATGTTAAAAAAGTTTTTTTTTTTTTTGGAAAACTTAAAGAACTAAGAATTATATTTTGCTAAATAAATTAACCTGTAATTTTGACGCTGTTTTCGGTAGTCCTTCACGCAGCAATTTTTGATTATGCAAATGCCATTCCAATACAGCAAATATTGTAACACCAATCGGAGTCCAACGCATTAGTAAACCACTCCACGTAAACCATCCTCCTGTAGCCAATAACCACCAATCAAGTAGAGAAAGTATAGTCCAACCTCCAGCACCAGTTTTCCAATTCCAACAATTAAATTGGAATTTTTTACTTAATTTTATAAATTTACCTTTTTTTCTTTGCTGTTGCTGCTGCTGTTGCTGTTGTTGCTGTTGTTGTTGTTGATCATCAAGGCTATTTCCTACCGATTCTTTACCACTAGATGAAATATTTTTTACCAAAGGTGGGCTATTATGACTTAAGTTTTCTATATTTGTGGCACTTGGTACTAATTTATTTGCTGCATTAAATGAAAATGGCTTACGAAATGCCCATTTTATTGACCATTTGCCTTGGTGCTGATTCTGCCTTAAGGTTGAAGATTTAGCCAACCTTAAAGTAAAATATATTTTTATTTGAGAAAAGTAAGTACGTAAATAATTTAATTTGTGAATGCATATTTGTATGTTTAGAGGCCTAATTCGGGAATGTAAGTACTCATGCTGTGAAATGATACTTGTTCGAAAATCTTAATCTCAAATTTTATTATGAATTGATTCAATGATATGCAATCCAACACTATTTTTACTCGAATGGAATGATAATAGTATAACTTAATAGTAAGTTTGAAAATAGGAAAATTAGTTACGTTGAAAACAGTTACGTTGAAAACAGATAAATATTAATTTCCATTGCTAATATTTATGTAAATATCCCTTCTTAACCCAGAAAATAAAATTTGAGGTCTTGAATTCGTTAAAACCTATACGGGCATAAATTCATTCAACTTTAAATTGAAAGTTGCTACGTAATTTTTTATATTCATATTTATTTGGTAAGTAAATAATGTATAAAATGAAATTATTGTTTTTTCTATTCAAAGAAATTATAAATTTATTAATAATTGAATATTGATTAATATAAATAAAAAAAATAACTTTATCAGCATCATATATCTTGTTAGGTATTTAATGTTTATTGTGGAAATTGTGGAAGTGCCATTGTAATTTTTTTGTTAGTTTTTTTGGAGATATATTAAAATTATGAAAAAAAAAGTTATATACATTGTCTAATAATTTGACGAGAAATCAAAATTTTACATAATACATATAGCTAAATTAAAATATGACTGGCTTCCTTGTCATCTTTTTTTAGCTTAAACAATACAAACCCTATTACACACAACCTTTAAAACTTAAATAAATTTATAGACATACCTTATTCTAAAGTGCTACAAAAATCTTATTCTCAAATTCTGAAATTCAATATGAATAATATTTCGGAATTTTCGATTTACTATCACTTCAGACCGATTTAAATTATAGGCTTATTAATTACCACTTTATAACCGATATCTTAATCACGAAAAAAGTATTCAACACTATAGATTTCGCTTCGTAGAACTAACTTTAAATTGTACCTGCTACGTACATATTATCAGTTAAAACATTATCAAATCAATAAAGAATAAATATTGAACAGAAAAGAAGATTTTAATCACGATTAACTTTCTTGTCAATTAATTTCGTATCAGAGATGTGTTTTTTTTTATTTTAATAAATTCAATTTAATTTTGTACTTTTTTTATATCAATTGCAAAACGAAAAATAAGGTCAATGGTATTCCTTAATTCAAGCTATCAATTTTTTTTTTGTTTTTATATCTACATTTATAGAAAAATCAAAATTAAAAAAAAATTTAATAAATTTAAAAAATACTTTTTTGTGAATATCAACTTTAGATGAGTTGGGCTTGGGATAAATTGGACTTTTTTTTGTTAGGATTGGAAAAATCAACAATTTTATAAACCACGTAATACGTATTTTCATTTTCTCCATGTAAATACAGAAATTACCTATGTACTTCATTTATTGATTAATTAAGCTGAGGTCATATTTTCTTTAACGTTGACATTGCAAATACGTACAAACAAAATAAAAATACGTAGATATGTAGGTATGTACAAAAGAATAATTTTGCGACTAAGTTATTGCCATTTGCTTTATTAAAGATAATTATATCTTTAAAAGATGTGAATTTTTATAACAAGATGCAAATTAAAAACAATAAAATTCAAAATGCTGTATTTTATTAATCAATTTTTTTTTATTTTAACAATAAAATCTTAGGCTGACTCTGTCCAAGGATACCTCTTTTCCTTAAAGCTATAGTTTAACACTTTTTAGTACCGAATAAAAATATAAATATAATATAGGTATAATATAAACAATAAGAATTATTTGGATTATTATTTAGAAGGTTCGAACTTTTGTTATCTTGAAAAACCACATCGGTTATTCCAGTTCAAATCAATTGCTTACCATAAATTTAATTTCTTAGTCAAAAAAAAAAAAAAAGATTTAGACAAAAAATATTATGTTATGTATTTTAATTATATGTATATATTTTATTAAAGCTTTGTGTAGAAGACAGAATTTAAATTCAAGATAAGAAGAGCAACAAAATTTATTATCTTGGCACCCGTTAACGAAAAAAAAAATTATTATTATTTTTTTAATTTATTATAGAACATCAAATAAACAAACACTTTTTTAAATTATAATATAATGTGTACTATCTATCATTTATTTTTACAGTCCTAAATATTATTAATTTTCTTTCGAAATACTTTTTACTAAGTTCATTAACAGAGTTCTAAATATGGTTTTATTATTTCTTAACCGATCCAAATAATTGTATTATTGTAAATATAGTCAAATTGTTACATTTCAATTGTAATGCAACCAGATGACTGTTGAATAAAACTCTACATTTTTTTTTATTTAATAAGTACACTTAGGTACAAACAGAATGCTGCATCGGCCTTCGACTTTTAGTTGCAATTGCCGTTTTTCACATTAACAAAAAAAAAATGTCGCATTCTGTTTCTTCCTGTAGTTTAATCACATTAAATTACAAACATATGATAATTTAGAATTAATTTCAATAAATAGAGACCATAAATATTATTTAAAAATGTTAAGATTTTAATGTTATTCAAATAATTATAGCCCTTCTTTTCATTAACACTACTAGTACAAATAATAATAGCCTCTTTCTAAAACTAAACCTATATAGGTACTATTTAATGTTAATGTAAAAAGTTTTCACAAATTGTGTATTAAAAATGAATAGGCAGAAAAAAAAATGATTACTTAAATACTTAAGTACATATTAACTTATTTTGCACGTCAATTGCAATAAAATGAATGACATGACATCTGCTAAGATTCTCAAACAACTTAGTAAGTTGGTAAAAGAATCAATGTTCATTTTTTATACATAATCAATTATTAATTGAGTAATATGTCTTAACGTAAGTTTTAAAATAAAGATAATTTCTTTATTTTGAATAAAGGCATAAATATGAAATTTAACGGTATCTGCATATCTATATGTTTAAAAAATTTAAGAATTTGAATCAGTAGAGAAATATAACATAAGTTATTGATAATGGCAAAAAAAAACTTAATTTAATTGAATAGGAAGCAAAATTATAATATTCATAAGTAAAATGTTATCAGCTTTTTCCGAAAATTTGGTTCAAAAGTTAAAATTTGGATTACTTAATGTTGAAAAACAAAAAACTGTTTACTTGATCTCAATCTTTTATATCATAAACTTATATGTATTTCCTTAATTTCAGGGTTATTACATCTTCTTGATTCTGCATCCGTATTGTGGAAATAAAATTATGAAAAATAGTTTTCAAGATTTTTATTCACCAAATGAATGAATGATTAGTAGACTGTGAATAAAATTGATGAAATTTGAGTATAAATATTATTTTCCTCTAATTGAGCCTAATTTAGGTATATAATTGAGCCTGATTTAGGCTAAATGTACAAATAAACCTATTTTATTGTAAATTAAATATAGATATACAGAACATTAATAAGAAAAAAAATCATGCTGAGAATTTTACAAATTTGAACGTTATTGTTACCTATTAAGTAATAAATTCATAATAATTTTTGGAAAATAAAAAAATTAAGAATCTTATATAAAATGTCCTTACGCTTCAAGGATACAGAAAAATAATTATTCGTAAAATTATAAGGTAGGTAAGTATATATTATTTATATTCCTTTAAATAATTTTTACATTTAAAATGGAATTGTTGTAAGAACTGTTCGTTTTATCTGTCATACCAGCTCTGTAATAAGTTGGTATGTAGGTAGATAGGTACTTTTACCTACATCGTACACACATGTATCATAAAATAATTAGATACAATGTTTGTGATTACTTACAAATAGTTCGGAGGGAGTGTAAAGTTTGTACCTATATATTATATATTTAAACTTAGAATTTAATAACCTTTGGTTAATAAATAGATGTATATATCTAGGAACTAACATCGCCATCAGTTCAAGAATAATGAATTTAGATATTCAAGGGATAAACGAGTTTGTTTGAATCTTTCAATAAGTTTACTCTGTCTCAAAAAAAAAAACAAAACAAACAACAAACAAAGAAAATAAATAAAAATGATTAAAATACTTTTTTTTTTGTCAGAATAATAATATGTACTTACAATTTTGATTTCTTAATAAAATAAAGGGACATTACTTCACTGAAAAAATCTGTATAAAAATGATTTTCTAAAATTTTATTATTTTTAATCTAAAATTCAAGACAAAATAAAACAAAAAGTTGAAATTTATTTCTGAACTGCGTTTTAAACTTATCGCATTGAATTTTCAATTATAACTGAAATGAATGAAAATGAAAAATATAATATTATTAATTTCATTTGAAAAGATGAAATGAAGCTTCGAAACAAGTCATAAGTAATCTTAAAAAAAAAGAATATCTCTATCCAATGCAAGAAAAAAAAAAAGCATATAAAAAATTGACCAAAACAATTAAATTATAATTTTTTTAGTGAAACTGTTTCCAATATTTTTAAGCTACATATTTTTGATATTTAATAAAATTTTAAATTAAATGAATTTTTTTTTTAATAATTTTATAAATACAAAATAAAATTTAATAGAAATAAAAATTCTTCACTCCTCCAATCAAAATATAATATTTTTGACTTTTGTAAACAAAATCAGCTGATTTAAATATGAAAGCTTTTTTGACTTTTTGCCTTTTATTTGTTGTGAAAGCCGATATTGGGTGAAAAAAATTGCTGAGTGCAGACGGTGGCGCCGAAGAGTTTTTAGTTTTTGTCTGCGGCGACGCGCTTTGAAAAAAAAAAATCTAAGTGGGTGCGGCGTGCTAAAAAAAAGCAAAAAAAAAGAAGGAAAACAACAAAAGAGACGTTGACAAAAACGTTTTGCGACGACGAACAAAAAAATGTATTTTAGGCGGTCAGTGCTCGGCGTATTTTCTTGTCGGCGTCAAGTCTGGCTGAGTGAATAATATATTTAAAAATATCTACATCGCTAAGAACCTTTCCAAACTTAATATCATGTTCAAACCTAAAATTTAAACTAGAAAATTTTATAGTAGCTAAACCACAGCTTGGCAAATGATTTGTTTCAGATGCCGACGCGATCATCGATTTCGAGCTAGCGCGAGCGACGCAGCGACGTTTTTTGGCCTAGCAGCAACGACCAAATTTTTAGGTGAAAGCGATCGCTAGCAGCCATATAAATTAAAAAAAAAAAAAAAAAAAAAACCAAGCAGCGACGAAAATGTTTGTCTTTTTTTTTTTTTTTTTTTTTTTTTTTTTTTTTTTTTGTTTTTTTTTTTTTTTTTTTTTTTTTAACGGTTTTTTTTTTGTTAGCGATTATCAGCGGCGCAGCAGCGATCAAGAATTTTTTTTTTAGCAGCAGCCCCAAAAAATTGAAAATTTCGCTGCTTAGCCGCCGCGACTAAAAATATGATCGCGTCGGTGTCTGATTTGTTTTCCTTAAGGAAAGGAAAACAATAAGTGAGTCAAAGTTACTGTTGTTTAACTGTCAAAATGTACCTCCCAAGTTTTCAACACTCACTTTCACCACGAAAAAACCATATTATAGTTTTCCGTTAAACGAAAAATTCTGAGTTTTTTTAATTAATATTGCAATCGGAAACTAACTTTTATTCTTGGGGGGGTACATTTTCAATTTTCAACAAGCACTTCTTACCACACCATTAATAGCCTTTCTTTTACTATTATTTCTATGAGCTAAACCGTTCAGTCACAGTCAGACAAAATAAAATTAAAGTGGTGTAAGTTTGTCAACTAAAATTTTTTTGTTATTTTTTGTTTTTTATTATGATTTTTTTGTATGACTAAAATTTTTTTTAGTTTTTCACCACATCTTTTATTTTCTCCTCACCTACATAGATTACGCTGTGATTTATTACAAATTACTGATTTCACTCTTGCTCGCCACTTTCATTTTCTAGTTTTAACAAGAAATTTTAGCTTAAACTGGTGTAACTAACTAGAGAAATTTTGTATAGCAGAAACCAAAACACACTAGTTTAAGCTTAAACTTTATAATTTTATCCCTGTCTGAACGCCGTATTAAATGCCTTCTTGGACAACTACACCGATTAAGATGTTCAAGAGCACAAGAACATGTTTTGAAAATCGACCGAACAGACTACGTTAATGTGTTAATGCGTTAATGTGTTTTCTCCACAGCCTGGCAATTGAATTTTTTTTCCTTAAGAAAAGGAAAACAACAAGGAAGTCAAAGTTGTTGTTGTTTAACTGTCAAAATGTACCCCCCCCCCCAGTGTTCACCACTCACTTTCACCACGAAAAAACCATATCATAGTTTTCCGTTTATACGAAAAAAGTTTTAACAAAAGGGGAATATTGCAATCGGAAACTAATTTTAGTTCTAGGGGGGGGGGTACATTTTTGATTTTCAGCACTTACTTCTTACCACACCATTAATAGCCTTTCTTTATACTAAGAGCCCGTTCCCAAACTGAGACTATTTTAGAAACTGAAAATTTTTTTTAATTTCTAGAATTTCTGGTTTTGGAACGACACGATTTTACAGCTGTTATTTTACAATTATTTTACAAATCAAGATTTTTTGACGAAAAAATCGTTCCGAAATGATATTTTATATTTTAAAAATCTGCAAAGGGAAATTTTAAATTTCCCATAACAAACTAAGTTTATAGGTGTACTTTTTAGTGCACCTCATTTTTAAAAAAAACAAAAAATTTAAAATTTATGCAGACGTTGCAGATGATACAGATTAAATGTCAAGCCTATTTCAATTTCTGAAAAAAAGGAATTTTCTTTAGCAGAAAGGTATATTTTACGATTTAAAATAGTCTCAGTTTGGGAACGGGCTATAATTATTCTATGGTTTTCTCAACTTTAAAAACAAAAGTAAACATTTTTTTAAACGGTGTCAATAATCGCACAAGATACGGGTGGCAAAAAAAAAATGTATAACTTCGTCAATATTTAAATATGTGGCTTTCAAAAAAGTGGTTTGAATTGAATCACACTTAATTCCAAATTGTTTTTGTATAGAAAACCACATCAAATTAGATGTGGCCACAGTCTGGCAATAGCTCTTGTTGAAAGTAGATAAATTAAATAGAAATAGAGAAAAACATAAATTTAATTTTACATATCATAATTTCGAACTTATAAGAAATTTAATGTGGAAATTTGTATGTTCCATTTCCGTATATTTCAGATGTACAATCAGGGGCGGCTTTACACATATGCCGCCTTTAGGCACAATTAAAAAAATTTCGAAAAAAACACATTTAAAAAAGACATTTAATTTCAACATGACATAAAAAAATAGTTTTGAGGAGATTTCGAGCTCTTATAGCTTTAACCGATTCTTAAAAATTTTAAAAATAAAATAATAAAAATGTTTAGGACCGAGCAAGTCCTCTTAAATAAAATCTTTATGAATTTATTTTGGTTTTTAGCGTTTTATATTTTTATACAATTGCCGAAAAATAATTTTTATGAAATTTTGCCGCCATTATTTGCCGCCCCCAGGCTCGAGCCTAGTGTGCCTATTCGTAAATCCAATACTGTGTACAATATATAATAAAATTATAAAAAAAAGAATACCTACAGTATTTTTACTTTTCTTATGAAGTTATATATAGATACTCTAGGTCTAGATTAAGGAATGGTATAATATGCTATAATTATATTCCATTTCTGGGACAAGAAATATGATCGTTGACTTAATATCCTCGAGAAACTTAGCGCCAGCTTATATTATAATCGCTAGCAAAGAACTTTAATATTGCCCAGCAAAAATCTGTTATTAATTGATCAAAGTAATTTAATGGCGCTGAAAAAAATTCTGAATCAGTTCTGAAATCCCTAGAGCTTCTTTTTTTTCTTGCACGCTTCTCGCACGAATTGTTTGCAGGGTTGGACTGGCCCACCGGGACACCGGGACATTTCCCGGTGGGCCGGTAATATTTGGGCCGATAAATTAAAACTTTTTGTTACTAATTATTTTAAAGATACAATGCAATCTGATTTAAATATATTTTGATTGGAAATATTTTGGGAAAGAATCGAAGTATAATAGCTTCGAAAGTACGGTACTTAGTGCTAAACAATTAAACTTTGAAAATGCTGTAAACAGGAAAATATATTAATTAAAAAAGAAACCAGGGTAAAAAAAATATTTGTTAATTGATTCGATGAGATTCCAACTCTCAAGTACTCTTTTGTGCTAAAATATATGAAATTTATGAGATTTCCGTGGCCTACAACTCATTTGACTTAGATTTAAATAATTTAAATATTGTTTTCAATTTCAAAATTTTAATTTATAATCGTCATGTTTGGAAAGAAAATCGAATACCTATAGATTATTTATTCAAAAAGTGTTATTAAAATTTAAAGCTCAAAACCCATATTGGAAATAAATTTAAAAAGATTTCATAAAAGTTTATATTTGAATAGTGTTAGTTGTGTTCCCAGAAACTTTAAAATTAAAAGGCAACATTTATTATATCAGAAAATTTAGAAATTTGTTAAGGAGTTATTGTAACTTGATTGGATCGTTAGAGTGAAAATAGATGGATTGGTTCATGGTTTACAAATACCTACTTAATTTAATTCTTTCCCAATATTCCAATTTACTTAACAATAATTCTTAAAATTTTTCGTTCAGTTCCTATACTTTTTTTGATATAGTATTGAATTAAAAAAATTAGGGAACCTAGTGTTTATAGAAATGCGTATTTATTTGGGCCTATATTCTAAATAAGCATTGCATTTTTTTATATAGATAAGTGGATAAGCAATGTATTTTTTTAAATATAGAAATGGGCCGGTAGTCCAAAACTTCCCGGTTTAATTTTTATAGCCAGTCCAACCCTGATTGTTTGTAATATATTAGGTACACCAAATGCATTTTTTTTCGAAATATTTTTTAAATACATATGCCACTATACTAGGTATATGGTGTTTTTTTAATAGAAGGTTGTTATGTCGAACAGAACGGGTGCTGCCTATTCCTTTTCGAGAAGTATCTACAACCCATTTAGGTGAATTACGGAACAGGATTTAAGAGCTTGGTTGGTTATACGGTCTTTCTGATTTTTGCTTCAGCGCCAGAAATGTTTTATTTTAAGCCTAAATTAATTTTATTAATAAAGATAATTATAACGAAAAAATATTTGGTTTTATTAAACAACACAACAAATATGATTTATTTATGTTTTGACGGTATTCATAGTGATTTTTATTAATTCTACCTAACTTGCCGTTTGTCATGCACATAATATAGCACAAAAATTTTAATATGTATAAGAATTAAAAATAAAATAATTATTTCAGAAATATATTTAAATTGCATTGCAGTTGGATTGATCTATTAAATTATTATAAAATATTAATTAAATTTCGAAATAAAATAGAAATGGATTTTTTTACTTGGCCTCTTAATGCACTTTATATACAAAGCTGTAAAAAGATGAGTAAAATCTACAATGATTAAAAATAATTATATTAAAAATTATATTGAATAAATTTAAGAACGCCTTTTTCTCCAGGGTTATTATACATAGTTTTGCATTATATTAAAATTAATAGCGCAAATAACTACTTTTACTTTTTTTTGAACAAGATTTTCACAAATAATACAAAAAGTTGTTTTTTATAATCAAATATGTACCAAACCTCTATTATTTATTGATAATTGTACAAATAACTTTCGTTCTGATGTAGGACTCACATAAATTATTTACCATTAAGTTATGAACATTATGTTTTTTTATGCATGCAATTAGGCTACATTTAATATTATACAAAATCTAAATAAACACAAATTAAAAAAAAATACATTCAAAGCATCTCGTAGGCATAAAAATCATAACATATGTATTAAACTATATAGAATTTCCTACAAAAAATTTAAAGATTGGTCTGTAAAAATAGATTAAAAAAATCACGCACGTTCATTCATCGTCTCAAACAAAAATATTTTAACAAGTAGGAATTTTGTATTTTTATCCCTACGAAACGTTTTGCTTACTTTTAAAATACACGGCTGACTATGACTTAGTGTTGGTAATGAAGTACCATATATTTTGCAATATCCTTCAAACAATTATTCAATGTGTGATTGAAAATGCAATATATGATGCATTATATACAATACATTATTGTATGTACATATGTTACAATTATATGCATGACGTGACAATGATTTTAATCTATACTAATATTTTTTTATCTTAAAAACTAAAGTAATTATAGTATAGGTGCATTATTATAATAATTTTTTTTAATTTATTATGTTTTCCCATATTTTTATTAAAGCAAAAGTTTTTTGATCATAATAACTATATGATTTTTTTCACATTAAACAAATTTTTTATTAAAATTCTAAGCTGCTTCAACAAGTACAAATTCATTTCATATGATGTTTATTATCTTCCTAATATTTTTTTTTTAATTGGAATAGGTAGTATAATATATTCTTTTAATTTTTTTGTTTTAAAACAATTTATTTCTAAATGATGCTCTGAATAATAGATTAACATTTCTTCTGTCGATACATTAAATATATTATATTATAAATTATTATAATTCACATTACTAAGTTCACATACATTATTACCTATTTATGTATTTGATACCTGGATTTAAATTATAATATTTAGTTCTTATAGTTTTTGTTGTCTTAATAAATACCCTTATAGTCCGGGAGCCAGCGACACATTTTAGTCACTCATTTCAGCAAGGCTGTTTTTTTCTGAGATGGCAGTTTATTACGTGTACATACACGGTATGAAGGTCGGCTGACGCATATGTTGTGGAAGAGGGTGCTGGGTGTTTAATATAATTCGATACTGTAAAAAATTTCAACTCTGCTGGCATAATTCTAATTTCATAAATTTTTGACAAGTCGGAAGCCCTCCAGCATCCTCCTCCACATATGCGCCAGCTGACCTTCGTTCCGTGTATGCACACGTAATAAACTGCCATCTCAGAAAAAAACAGCCATGCTGAAATGACTAGCTCCAAAATGTGGCTGCCTCCCGGACTATTAACCATATATCACTGCAGAATCAAAAAGCATGTATATAAAGAGGAATCAGTCCCATACAAAAAAAAGAATTAAAATAGTGAAACAAAAAATCCATATCACAACCCCATGAGCTTTTTTTTTTAATTTTTTGAGAAATCCACTCTCACAAAAGCTTTTAAAACTTTCAAAATAACAACATTTCTAATGGGCGAGAAGTAAGCAATAAATTACCTTAAATTGCCAGCAATAAATTCGCTTAAATACATCAGCGCCACCATCGCTTAAATTTTTAACCTTAATAGAGGGTAAAATGTTAGGAAAAAATAATAATAAAGCAATTTGAAATACAAATTAAAATATTTAAGGAAATTTATTGCTGGCGTTAAAAAGAGATTTGTTATTGTTCGAAAAAAAACAATAACAAAAGCAAAGCAACTTAAAACAATAACAAAGCATTTTGAATACAACAACAAAATATTTTTTGAGTAAATGTGTGTTTGTGGTTTTAAATTTAAGGAAATTTATTGCTGGCGTGTGTGTTCAGGTCGGTATAAAAGTAAATAAAAATAAATTTTTTTTCTAATTAAATTTATTTTAATAATTATTTTAGTTATAATAATTATTATAATAATTTTTTTATTTTATAATTATTATGATAACTATTTTAGTCTAATTTTTGATGCCAACAATTATTTATCTAGCACCAAATTTTAAATAGGTAAGTATAATTCTATTAAATTTATTGTAGGTAAGGTAGGTACCAGAATTTGGCTGTAATGGAAGGCTAAAGTGCAGATGACGTGAACCACTCAGAATGGCCTGAAATTTGGACAAGGGGTAGAGGCGGTGCCCAAACCCCAAAAACTGAAATCAGTTTCGGAGATAAGGCCCTCGAAAGTTTTCGTACATTTTTGTATAAATTTTTTTTTTTTGTGTGCCCGATTTGCTCCTTTTTTGGGTAGGTGGTAGAGGCGATACTTAAAATGTTAAATCCAAGACGGTTTTTGCGGGAAAGCCCCCCTTTTGGAGATATGGCCCTTCAAAGTTTTCATACGTTACAAATTTCAGGCCATTCTGAGTGGTGCACGTCATCTGCACTTTAGCCTTCCATTACAGCCAAATTCTGGTACCTACCTTACCTACAATAAATTTAATAGAATTATACTTACCTATTTAAAATTTGGTGCTAGAAAAATAATTGTTGGCATCAAAAATTAGACTAAAATAGTTATCATAATAATTATAAAATAAAAAAATTATTATAATAATTATTATAAGTAAAATAATTATTAAAATAAATTTAATTAGAAAAAAAATTTATTTTTATTTACTTTTATACCGACCTGAACACACACGCCAGCAATAAATTTCCTTAAATTTAAAACCACAAACACACATTTACTCAAAAAATAGTTTGTTGTTGTATTCAAAATGCTTTGTTATTGTTTTAAGTTGCTTTGTTTTTGTTATTGTTTTTTTTCGAACAATAACAAACAGACGCCGACGCGATCATAGATTTTGAGCGACCGCAAGGTAGCAGTTTTTGACCTAACAGTAGCGACAAATTTTTAGGTGAAAGCGATCGCTAGCAGTCATAGAAGTTTTAAAAAAAAAAAAAAAAAAACCTTTTTAACGCCAGCAATAAATTTCCTTAAATATTTTAATTTGTATTTCAAATTGCTTTATTATTATTTTTTCCTACCATTTTAACCTCTATTAAGGTTCAAAATTTAAGCGATGGTGGCGCTGAAGTATTTAAGCGAATTTATTGCTGGCAATTTAAGTGAATTTATTGCTTACTTCTCGCACATACATTTCTATACAATTTTTATAGTTTTAAAAGCTTTTGTGAGAGTGGAATTCTCAAAAAATTCAAAAAAAAAAGGTCATGGGGTTGTGATATGGATTTTTTGTTTCACTATTTTAATTCTTTTTTTTGTAAGGGACTGATTCCTCTTCATATACATGCTTTTTGGCAGAATGTAAATAAATCACAAATTAATTGAAGTTTTTTTTTTTTTAATTATTTGAAATAGGTCATCACCAACACTAAGTAATCAGCCGTGTAGTTGAAAAGTAAACAAAACTTTTCGTAGGGATAATAAATAAAAAATTCCCACTAGTTTTCAAATTTTTGTTCGCTTTGTTGGTCGGCCGTAATTTTTTTTGCCATTTTTAGTTATGTTTTAAACATTAAAAATAAATTTAAATTCAATAATAATGAAGATAAATTAATAAAAAATAAGTTTTTTTATTAGTTTATTAAAAAAAAAAATTTTTTAAATGTCCAAAATAAAATAAAAATCCTTCCTAGGACAATTTTTTTCTTAACTACAGATTACAGGTGGATTTTTGCTTGTTGTTTATTGTTTTTTACAAAAATGGAATGAAAATATTTAATTTTAATTTACCTATTTTCATAAATAAATTAAAAATGATTTTAACAAAATGATTGAAATTTTGAAATAAAAAAAATATCAAAAAAAAAAATTATTGTGCTATAATCAAAACATTTTTTTTAAGTGGATTTTAGAGTTTTTTTAATGAAAATAATTTTCAATGGAAATTTTTAATAAAAATATATTCATAAAGTGAAGTAAAATTTAAAATTATTTTCAACAAATAAAAAAAAATATAATTTCAAATACAAAATATAAAAAAAAAACTTTTTTTGTACAGATAGAAGGTAGGAAGATACCTACATAAGTATGTGGGTCCCCAGGTAGAAAAACAGTAAACGTAAATGCACAAGTTCGATTTGTCCGAAACTTAGTGAAATAGTAGGGGCGGTCCTCAATTCCTTACATCCCAGAAAGTTTCTACCGGTAAACTCTCGTTTCAGGAATATGCAGCCCCATAGTTTTCATATGTTAGGTAGGTATACCTAGGTACTTGCTTTGTAGTAACCAAAGGCTTTTTTTTTTTTTTTTTTCGTAATATGAGTTTTTTAATAAAAAGTTGTCTTTTGGAATGGAAGACGGCAGCCGCCTTCTCCAATCCCCTTAAATTTTTTTTTGTTTCGCGATTCGCTTTCATTATTAGGTATTTTTAATGTACCTGATGTGATAAGTATACATATACCTGATATATGAACTCTTTGGGGGGTCATATCTCTGGAATAAGAACTTATCGGTAAAAAACGTATTGGATTTGAGGGTTTGGGTACCACCGCTACTCCCACAACAAGTTTCAGCAAAATCGGGATTGTACACGTTAGCTGAACTTTGTCCAAAACATCTAATAAGAGCTAGGTACGATAGCTAGATAGTTTTTTTAGTTTATGTAGGTAAATTTTAATTAAATTTTAAAACATTTGAATTTTTTTAATTAATTTAAAATTAAAGATAAATTAGGTATAATAGGTACCTAGAGCCTAGAAATTATGACAAAAAAAAGTTTAATTTACTTTACCAGCAAGAAAAAAAATTTATGGATTAAATTTGCTCGATTTTTGTAATTTTTTATTTTAAACAAATACGGTTTTTTTTCTTAAAAATGAATATAAATCATATAATAAATTGCATTCAATAATTAAATTATATTTTTTTTGTTTTTAATCCCATTTTACAGATTAATCTTTAGGTTTCGTATAGGAAATCTCATAGGGTTTCATACATTTGTTATGATTTTTATGCCTACGAGATGCTGTCTATGTATTGTTTTTTTTTTTAATAGGGGGCTTTTAATTTATGTTGGTATTGAATAGGTATAAGTATAATGTTTAAAATTGTTTTTATGTATTAGAATATTAGATGATGGATTTAAAAAATTTGTTTTTCTTTACTCTATAGTCAAATAGTTTAGTCAAATAGTCAAATAGTTTGAGGTAACTTTTTCTGTCTTTACATTTTTTTCTGTGTTCTAATACCGCAAGACAATGTTTGGCGCATTCTAATTTTTATAGACCGGTTTTGGCTATGTAGGAAAAAAAATTAAAAAAAGTACACGGCAAACTTTCTAATGACTCTAGCTAACTCTCTTAAATGTGACAATTGAATTACTGATGAAAGAACATTTTTTTACCTGAAAATCATTAATGGAAAAAGTAATATTGACAGTAGAATTGTAAGTAATTGATTTTTTACGTGCCATCTTCATCACGTACATGTTTATATATATTTTTTTGTTATTTATTCAAACATTTTTGCAATAAATTATTACGCGTTGAATTTGAGTATGAGTTTTTTTTTTCGTAAGAAAATTCATGAAATCGATCTTAAATTTTATTTTATTATTTTTTATTTTAATTTCAATTGCAATTTGCAATTTTGGTGCGAGAAGCTTAAAAAATCAAAAACAAAAAAGAACACTAAGTAGTACCTTTCTAACTACATAATTTTTCTGCTAAGCTTACACGATCAACAGAGTGCAATATTATTTTTATTCACAATATGAAAACAAATGAAAAAAAAAAACAAAAAAAAATAATAAATTATACTCTCAAAGTTTTTCCAAATGATGTATGCGACGAAGTATTTTTTTTTTTTCTTCAATAAAAAAATTCAGTTTGAATTTAACCGCGATTGAGTTCTGATCACAATTTTTCTTCAAAAAAAAAAAAATTAATTTTATTTCCCCAATTTTTTATTTTTCAGTTTTATATTATAACAATAAAAATTTTTTTTTTAATTTTTAAATTATTTTAAAAATAAATTCTACCTGGATTTTTTTATTTTCAAACCGAAAGAAAATTATATTTTTTGAACTTCAATTTTTAATATATTTTTATTTTTTTAATTGAATGTTAAAGAAATTTTAAAATTGATGTGTTTTAATTTTTAAAGAATAACATTATTTAACGGATAAAAGACAATTATTTGAAAGTAATGAGAAAATATAAAACAAAATAATAATCGACTTATAACCTTGAGCAAAAAAAAAAAGAATAAAAATGCATATATGATTTAATATTGAAAAAACATTAAAAACAATAATCAATTTTCATTAACGAAAATCACGAAAATTTTGTAAAAACTTTATTTTTAAACAGGTAGGTAAATTAAACGATAAAATTAAAAAGTTGTAAATAACAACTGAAAAATATAATTAATCGTTTTTAAAATGTTACATAACGGTGCAGTAAAGGTGGAAATCATTATAAATCTGATAATGTTGCGCGCGTTTTGTTTAAATCAAATTATAAATATATTCTTACCTTCAATATAAATGATACATGATGGGTATTTATATATACATATTTTTTTTTAATATATTTTTTTAAAATTAAATAATTTAAAATTTTGACTAATCCGGTCCAATTTGAATTATTAACAAAATTACTTGACATAATATGAAAATATATATGTATGTAACTTCAATAATAAATAATAACTTCAAATTAAGTATTAATTTTCAACTAACGAAGAAATAGATTTGTAATTTCAATGCACCTTTTTTCTACGGGATTTTTACTCATTTTTACTTTGAGTTTCCAAATTTTCTAATAACTTCTCACAAATTCACAAACGATCACAAACAAATTTGGACGGTTCAACGTCTGTCGGGTTAGCTAGTAAAACAAAATTATATAAATAAGAAATCTTCAAACACATAAACAAATAATTTTTAAATTAGTACATGATGAATATTTTTATTTCTTATCATGTAACCAATTTAAAAATTAGTTTTTTATGCGTTTGAAGATGCTTCCATTTGATACTATGAATTCACATTATAATTATAATTTAATAAAAATAAGCAAAGAAAGGAATTTTTTTATATAGCAAATCGAAATTAATAAGATTTTAGTTATTTATAAAAAATTAAAATAAAATTAAAATGAGTAATTAAAGAACAAGATCGGAGTTGCACAGATCCTTTTTCTAAATTTAAATTTATTATATATGTATTTTTTTCCAATATACTCTTTATTGAGGCATAGTAACCAAATCATTTAGAATAAAATCACGTATATACACTTTAACCTAAATTCTCAAAATTTTAATAAATCGACTCTTGCAGCTATGCATCATGTATCCATTATAAATCATCACATCATGTATCCATTATAAAATACACATTTTCAGATATTAGTAGTACTGAATACTAAACCCAGTGAGTTTCAGATATTAGTAGTACTGAATACTAAACTCTATGAGAAAAGAATAAGAAACAATTGTGGGTATATACTATATACCTAATTAAGATTTCGGATTGAAAAATTTTAAGATTGACAAAAGTAAAAAAAATTTGTTGACAAAAGTAATAATTTAATATTAATATATAATTTATAGTTATTGATTCGCGAAAAATAGATATAGCATAGAATAAGATGTTCACAATTGTGAGAATAGTAAACAATATATAAAAAAGTAGCATTTAAAAAAAAAAAATTTTCAATTACACATAAGGTATTGAAATTGAATTTGCATTTTTATGAATGAAATTATTAGTATATAAGTTAATAAAATGGACTTTTTAAATAATTGTTTAAGCTCTAAAAGTAAGCACCTAAAAATGTTAAAAAAAATTACTAAAGTAAACAAAAATCAATTTTCAAATTTTTAAAATTTATTAAATTATTTACACAGTGCTCTAATTCCTTAAAAAAAAAATGGGGTCAGTTTTTATTCCGAACTATGATTTTACACACTATTAATTTATTTATCTGTTATAAATTTACGAATAACATTGAAATATAGATTTTTTTTTGATTATGATGCGATGATTGATTAATGCATAATGAGCGATTAAAATTTAAATAATTATACGATGCGATACATATACACCACCAACAAAATTTTCTTAGTCAGCTTTGTTTTTTTATTTTCATACATATTTTACTCAAATCTTTCCGACTATAAACATTTTTTTTTCATAAGATAGTAAGTTAATCACATAATGTAAGTGTCTCAAATAATTAGAAATATGTATCAGACTATTAAAATATGTACATTTACCATACGTTTAAATTGTAAAACGCAATAACGATATATAAGTATATATTCAAATTCATTTTTTTGGCATATACCTAATCTTTAATAAATGGATAAGTGTTATAAATTTTTGTGTGCCAATCTTAATGTAAATCAAAATCTTTCCTCTGTCAACATTAGGACCTTAAAGTTATGATTAATGATTAAAACAAAATTAAAAAATAAAAATAATTTATTAAATTTTATTAGCATGACAATCGTAACATAATAATAATATTCCACATAGCGCTTTTTTCATTTTTAGAGTTTGCGAGCATTTATATGAATAAATTTTATGATTCGTTATTAACTTTAAACTTATACTGTGAAAGTGGATTTCAATCACAGAAAAAATTATTTCAAGCAAGGAACAAAGTAAAATTATCTACAAGAATTCCTAAATCAAATCACTCATGAGCATTTTTTAAATTCCTAAAATTTATAAATTTATAAAATATTTGTAATAAGCATATTATCATCCATAATTTAAAAGAAAAGTTTGTTGTCATCCGTATATCGTAATATTATTGTTATTTAGGTTTGAGATTATTTAGTCCTATGTTTGAAATCTTCAGCTATTCAAACAAAACCCAAAAGTGACTTATGTCGATAAAATGTTTTTTGTTTTATCTTCAAAAGAATTTATTTTATTTTTAAAATAATTCAAATTCAACAGAAATAATGTTTTTTTTTTTTTATATTTAAATATTTTTATTTATTTAATAAGTACCTGATATTTTTAATATATTATATTATAATTTTATTATACAAATAATACGTATATTGTCAATAACATTCATTGTACACAATTCTTTGTTTTAAAGTTAAATGATCTTTAAAAAAATGTCGAGATCTAGGTACCGTAAGGTTATAGTCGCCAAATTAGAACTTGATTAAAAACTAATCATCTAATAGTATTATTTTCTTCATAAATATTTTATTAAAAAAGAAAAAAAAACACCAACTCATGAAGAGATTCTGTTGATGCAGATCCATCATATAGATAGATTATTGAATTGATATTTCCAAGTACACAATTATAGATAGACCAACAACATTGCTGTTTATAACTTATCAAATCAAAACATTTTTTGTACACAGAGCACAGTATTTGAAGCTATCGTAATTTTTTTTCTAAAATAAATCCAATTTCATGACCCTATTAAATTTTATCTCAAGGGCTTGATAAAAATTTTAAAAAAAATTTTACTTTTATTTTTAATATTTTTTTTTATTTAAATTAAATATAATTAAGTAAGTACATATTAAGTATGTTAATGATTTTCATCTTGTGTCAAATATTTTTCCTCGTTATGTAACTTCATGAAAATTCAATGAAGCAACCACAGGAACATTGATTGTGGCTAAAAAAAAAAATTTATTTATTTTCCGTAACGAAGATGAGTTAACAAAACAATATTATTTTACACTTCAATTAAAAAATATTTTCTTTTTATTGAAAAATAAAAAATTAATTTCCTATTGAAGTGAATTGAAATTTATTATAAAATTTACTTGAACGATCCTCAATTATAGCTCTCCAAAACAGGTAGTATCTATAGTCACAAAATCATATATTATGTTAAATGGCCTTGACCAATTTTGAATTAATTATTTATAAAGCGAATTGCACTTAAGTATAAGAAAATAAAACTTACAAAAATAATAATTACTTTTCTGATTAAAAAACGTTTAATATAAATAAAATGAAACTTTTAAATACCGCATATAATTTTTTTCCATGATTATAATATTTATATTTTTATTAAAAACGAGCATGAATGAATTTTCGTGCATAAGAATATTGAATAAAAGTATAATTCCATTCAATGCCTTCAAATTTTACATATTTAAAAAAAAATTATTTAAAAATAAAACCAAGAAAAATACAATAATTTGTACTTAATTATTAATTACATTATGTACATTAGGTTTCGAGTCCTAAGGGATAAAAAATTAGTTTTATATTCTATAAAGTTGCAAACTTTTTGAGTCTATTAAGTTTGTGTTACAATAGTCTTAAGGGTCAACTTGAAATTATTTCAGAAGAATATAAATAATGTAGGTAGAATATGGTTGAGCTGAAAAGTGTTTTCAATTTGTCTGACGATTATTTAGATTATCAGTTGCCTTGCCGGAAACAGATATTCGAATTGAACAATGCAATGTTCGATTCTTGCCTTAAATATAATAATGTAACCTTGCAGGATGGTGTGGTAAGACTGTACATTAATTACACAATTTTTTTTATCTTTAATTACTAAACTACATAAAATTTAATCTAAAATTTTATAATAGAACATTTTACTGAATGGCTACTAAATTTAAATGTGCAAAGCACGTCAAATTTATATAAACATAACGCATTAGCAATGTTTTGATTCATTCATTTTATTATTTCATGTAATTTATCTTCCTATTATTGACAATATGAATAGAATTGTTAATATAATAGACTTAAATTATTTAATTCAATTCTTAATTTTTTTTTTTTTTTAATTAATAGTTAAATCATTGAAGTTTAAGAGAATTCATTACTGATTATTATTATACATTAATAGGTTATATTTTGTAAAGTCTTATGAATCCTAGTTTTAGCCAAGTTTTAGATAGAAAACATACAAAACGATTAATATAGAAATACCTTGAATATTCATTTTGTATATAGAAAATATTTTTATTTAAAAACTGAAAATAATTTTTACTTCATAGATTTTATTATACCTATTTTTTTTGTTTTCTTGTTGATAAAAATAAAAGATCATGAAATTGATCTTTGAAAAAGTTAAAAGCCTTCATTCCTTTTTGCTCTAAAAAATTTATCTACGATATTTCTATTATATAGTTATAAATTTTATATTGAATATTATAGAATTGATATATAGTACATATTTGGTGATTGAAAAAATAACTTTAAACAAAAAATTTTATCATACGTATATATAATTATTCATAAACATAATGTGAAATGATAAAAATCATAAAGCCGTGAAATTAATTATATGTACAGCAAATAATTTAATGTTCTTAAAAAAAGTTAAACATAAAATAATCATTTTAATATACATATCAGAAATAATTTTAAGTCTGAATCACTTAATAGGTATTGAAATAAGTGAAAATTTTTTTTTATTTTTTCTATAAACAAAATTAAAAATAATTGAATAATTGCGGAATTTCATTTTTGTTTGTTTTGCTGATGAAAAGAAGCTTTTAAAAAATAATTCCTTTTCCTAGGGTTCGGATAAAGATAGTTTAGGTTCGCACTATAATCATTCACAGAAATGTTTTCGTATATTTTGGACAAGATCTTTAATTTAACTTTTAATAAAAAAAGCAAGAAGAAATAACATTCATTTTTTCTTTTTCATATCATTTAAACATTGAAAATAATTTTATTATTTAATGAAAGGAATAATTTTCATAAATGTTTTCAGAAAAATTTGACATAAATATTTCTTAAATGCCTCAAGCTACTTAATTCTACTTAAACTGAAGCCTCAAGTTTAAATATCAAATTTTCAGTTTATGTAAATTTAGTTTAGTATGTACAGCTTGCGCCTCTGATTTTAGTGATAGTGACTAAAGATGGGGTTCTCCTATAACTATACTATTTAACTTAACTTTATTCATTAAATATTATTTCTTACTTTTTAGCTCGATTAAATTAAAGCTTGTTTTAAAAAGGTTTTTTTATAATTTTTTTTATTTTTTAGCATTAGAAGAATTCTTTTTTTTCAATTTTCATAATAACAAAAGTAATTCTGACGCTTTATGGTTAGCGATTTTAAGAAAATATTTGAATTTTAAAAACTGTACAATTATATTATAATATATAGTATGTTTTTTTTTCGTTTCATTCGATGTTTCTGCATTTTTTTTCGTGTTAATATAAAGCTTGTAATAAAAATAGAGCCTAAAACAATATTGTTCATAATGTTTTATTATACTATTCCACCTCTTAGTCAAAATCAGAAATTCTATTATTTTAAAATTCAGACACTTAAGTCAAGCAAGAAATTACTATCAATTACCTACATAATATTTATTTTTATACATTATTATGTTTTTTACGATTTATGAAGTTATAAGTGCGGAAAATGTTAATAATAAGTTATTTTAATTAGAACAACAAACTGCATTACAAAATACTTGAATTTATTCATTCACAAAATTTTATATAAATTTACATATGTAAATAAACATAACGTAGTGTAAAAAAAACTCAATGCTAACTTTATGCGACATTATGTCTATGCCGATACGATTTTATTCATATAAAATTTATTTTATAATGTCTTGAAAAAAAAATAATTATATAATAAAAAAAAAAAAGGTGAATATATCACTTCAAGTACACTACCTGAATACTTATTCATTCATTCATTCAACTCTTAATTTCACGGTATTTTCTATTTCGTAATAAATTATAATAAAATTTTAAACAAATTATGTAAAATTACAAAATCACTTATTCATTTCATAAAATATATTTTTTAAATTACTGTTGTGTTTGGTGTGTAGATTATCTGTTTCAGAAAAAAAGTTTTTAGCTACTTCTGGCTGTATCGATGATGTTACTAAAAGTGTCTCTCAAAATACAATTTTGGATATAATTTTGATAATTATGCTTACTTCGATTTTGGATTTTCATATTAAAGTGTTTTTGTTAGAAACGGTACAAAACAAAAAATTAATTAAATAAAAATAGATATCAATTTATTTTTTTTACAATAAAATGTTCGTGAATACTGTTTGATTTGATTTTAGCAGATAAGGGATCAACATTTTATTTGTACATATTGATTTCCTTTATTAATGTCATATCATCTGGACTTCGTACAAAACATTGGAGTATATAATTTCGATGATAAATATTTATCAGCATAAATTTATTCTTTGAATATTTGTTTTACTTCGTTATAAATTTTTGTAATTTTTCTCATCATGTCATGCAAATAAAATTTAATAAATGATTATTTCAAGTTCAGTATTAATTTTTATATTCGTTAAAAAATAATGGTGATGACAATTTTTATGTAGGTATATATAGTCCAAGAGCTCGCAACGTAAGAAATCACGTGATTTTAGCAAGGCTCATTTTTTAATATAATGTTCCATGCTACGGTGCAGGACATATAAAGGTAGTCTGGCTGTCAGACGACGTTGCGTTTACCCGTGGGAGCAGAACCAAGTAGGTAAAAAAAATGCAAAATTACATGAAAAAAACAGATTGCTTTTAAATGACATAGGTCTGGCATCCATTTAGCAACGGTATTTCCGTCTGGCAAATTGGATGTAGTCTATATAAGATCCAATCTATAACATATAAAAATTTCAACCTTGCTAAAATGACGTGAAATTGATGTTTTTTTTTGTTATAAATCAAGGTCTGGCACGATTTTAACAACTCCGAAGCCGTCTGGCAATGATGCATTAACATTTCATATAATAAGCACAATCACGTGACATAACTAGAAATCGTGCTATTATCACGTAATTTTGCATTTTTTCTTTGACCTACCTGGATCTGCTCCCACGGGTAAACGCAACGTCATCTTACAGCCAGACTACCCTTATGGGTACTGCACCGTAGCATGGAACAATATATTAAAAAATGAGCCTTGCTAAAATCACGTTCCAAAAACGTAGCGAGCTCTTAGACTAATATTTGTGTAAAAGAGTTTGTTTTATAAGCACATCTGTATTTGGTGAATTTCCTGACTTCGTGAAATCTGAATAAACTAAAAAATCAAATTAGAACATTTCAGAATTTAATCACAAATTTAAATAAATTGTTTGGTTTTTAATGTTTGCTAACACTATCGAAAAAGGAAGTATAACTAGTGACTGTTATTCAATTATAACAAACACACAAAGTACATGATAAACATGTAGTATATTACTGCAACTACATTATTAATGTATAGTTTAACTAGATTTTTTTCATAGTTTTGTGGGAAACAAAATTACTAATTACATAATTTCATACAGTTTAATCAGATTTCATTTCATAACATGAAAAAAAAAAAACTCAATGACTTAAAAAATATTTATGCTTTGTTCCTTTACTACAAAATTGATTGAAAACTGATCACATGAAAATTACTTTAAATTTCTATTAGAGTACGATTCAAATCACTGACCAATCCGTTATGCAAAGCTTTCCCTTTCCATTACAAAATTCCATACAAAATTTGCCTAAATTTTGTATGGAATTTTGTAATGGAAAGGGAAAGCTTTGCATAACGGATTGGTCAAGTAATTTGAATCGTACTCTACCTTGTGCATTTTTTGTAGCTTTGAAAGTGACATAAATCATTCGGCTTTGTCTTTTGGGCGTAACGACAAAACATAAGTTGTCTTTTGGGCGTTACGACAGCGCATCTAAAATTATTGTTGATATTTAGCCCTACAATTTCCGACATTTTCATTGCGAACTACCAATAATGGCAAAAAGACATTCAATACCAAAGATGACTTAACGCGTGAGAAGAAATGGTCACGGAGAGAAAAATATCGGGGAAAATTTATTTTTTCGATTTAAAGTTGGTTTTTTTTAAGGGGTCTTTTAGCTTCAGAACACCAAAAATACACGTTTTTTTCGAATTTTATTTTGAGAAAAGTTTATAAGATATCAGTATAAAATTTTCTACATATCATTGTACAACTCATAAAGTATATAAAAAAATTTTTTTTTTCGGCCCAGCGTGTAAATTTTCCTCAGGGTGTGGTGCTGACTGAGACGCCCAAATGATTATGGATTTTGCGGTGTAAGTCCCACAGGTCGTCGGTTTCATCTGAAATCAAAAAAACAAACGGAATCTTGAAATATATGTTTGTGGCAATGTAACCATCTACGGAAAAAAAAAAATTTTCATTTTTGTTAAAGTTATGAGTTTTTAAAAAAAATGTTACAAAAATGGCCCTTTTTTTTGCTATTTAAACCCTTCAAAAAGGGGTCAAATTTTTGAATTTTAAATTTTCCGTAGATGGTTACATTGAGTAATAATAGATGAATAAAATGAGCCAGAAAAAATCAAATTCGGACAGCTTGGCTTGGCGCTAGCGCTTAAACCGATCTGAAAAACGCGGTTTCGAGAAAAACGCGTTTAAACATTTTCGCTACAATTTTTTTTTGATAAAGTACTGAGTGGAATATTTTTTTCAATCTTAAAAGAAGAAAGAAAAAAATGAGGTCATCATTTATAAATTATAATAGGGCGGGATAAAAATAGAAAAAGAGAGTATCAGGTGTAAAGAAAAAAAAACATCTGCCGCTCGCGCGCATGATAATCGCCCAGTGATGCGTGAACTCTGGGTCTTTATACCGCTCTATCTTCGAAACTAGTTCGAATTTTGTCTTAAAATTTCAGGGGAATATTCAGAAAGAGTAGGGGAACAGGAATATGTAAAAAAAAAAATCGATTTTTTCGAAATTCTGAAGCTAAAAGACCCCTTAAATCGGATTCCCTGGGAAGACTCTTAGTAAAATTTTTATTCACCTAACATCCATGATCAACATATCGAAAACTCAAAATGGGCACTTTATGGGTTCAGAAGTTAGAGCTTATTTTATAGGTCTCTTCCTTAATTTCCTAAATCAATTTTAAATGTTCTAAATACACCATAAATTACGGATTCTACAAATTTTTTAATACTTTTTTTTTTTTTTTTTTCAAATTTTGAATTTATTTATTTTTAATAATTATGGCTATATTTCGGTACCAGTGTTTTATTTGTTTTAAATGCTTCCCGTCGTCCAAAATAATTCAGTACTACTTCAATTCAACATTATTCTTAAAGTTTAATGATTTATGATTTTTCTTTATATTTAATTTTAAAAAACTATTGGTATGAAAATTATTACTTCAAATCTAGCTTCTAACAACAAACAAACTAAAGCAACATAATTTCTTAGCAAACATAATTAAAACTTGTAGATTGAGTTTTACAAAATTAATGTATTATTTATCATTGTAATTATTATTTTTAGAAACATGAATTTACATTTTGTCAACTAAGTAAATTAGATTGATAATGTACCTACAGAAATCAGTATTGAATTTGACATTGAAAAAGACATTTCTTTTTATTTTTTTTTATTTTTAAATGATTTTTTTCTCGTAACTACTGTAAGTAATATAAATTTTATTTCCTATTATAAAAATTAATTTCGTAAATACTTAAGTTAGTTGAAATAATAAAATTTCTTTATTATATTTTTCTTTAATTACAGATCCCTGTTGTATGGAATAATATGCAGTGTATAAAAATAACTATAGAATATAATTACAATTTAAAATGATAGCGAATAGATAGTGCAATATTTATAATTTTAATTTCAAAGAATATATAAACAAAAAATTATTTTTTTTTGGAATTAACACAGATAAAAATGGGGTAAGATATACTACCTACGTGTTTTTTTTTAAATATTGTTTTTTAATAGTATTTGAATAATACTTATTCTTCTTGTTTTACAATTCAAATATTCAACTAGCTACACGATTGTTAAATAGAAAAACCTTAAAATAACTAATATCTTGTTCGCATTTGGAAAATAATAAGTGGAGTAATTTGTAAGTGCAATGGGTTACGAAAAATTGTTCGTACTTTAAATTTAACAAAATTGTACAGTGCATTAGTAACGTAAATAAGCTTCTACTCGCACGAATAAAGTTCTACTCTCACGAAAAAATTTAGTTAAATGTGTGTATTCAGTCGAGTAGTTCAGTCACTCATTAAACTAATCATCTAAAATGTTGTTGTTCAGACACTTTTAATTACTCGCCACTCAATTAAATTACATTCCAAAATGCATAGACTCTTTCTGTCTAAGATTAAATCATCTTAATTGGGTTTAACAATTGAATTTATCATTTATTGTCAAAAACTTTAGGTACCAAAATCCTTACTTTTTTTTTGTCTTGCTTACAAAATCTTTAATTACAAAATCCTCAATTTCGAAAATTTATTTTCAAAAACTTTAAACACATAATCTTTAAGTACATAAATCATTCCTTTTCGAAAATTATAAAATCGAAAAAAAATTATTCGAGGTAATCCGAGGCAAAATTTTTTATTATAAATAAATAAAAAAATCAACTATTTTAATTCTAATAAGCATCCGTTTTTTTTAATTGAAAATACATAAAAATTATTTCTAAATACATTTGTCAGAGATTTTTAGCGATTATGTTTTGTATACAAAACACTTTATATTTAATCATACATTCCTCATTTGTCAAAAGAATTTTATCATCGTGTATATTTAATATATAAAAGCTACAAATTTAAAAATGTTATATATAAATAAACAGTTGTACGTATATAAATAGTAACCATATTTGGAATTTAATAAACACAACCGGAAAATATCTGACCAGCAAATTAATGAAAAACTTTACTTTTATTTTGAATATTTAAGATTTTGTATTTATGGATTTTGTAATTTAAGATTTTGTATTTAAGGATTTTGTAAATAAAGATTTTGAATTTAAGGATTTTGAAAGAAATGATTTTGTTAAAAAATATTTTGCAAACAAGATTTTGTAACTAAGGCAATCGTAGTACAACCGAAAAATGGGTTTAAATAAATATTTAATTTATCTTTGATATTTCTTCTTGCATTATTTAATTTGTGTGTTATTATTTAATTCATGTGTATTATAAGCTACTGTGTGGAAATATATCGATCTGCTTAAGATATCAGAGAAAAGAAAATAATTTAATTTTTCATTATTATTCCTGGCTTGATAATTAGGTATAAACCGAATGTGATGATTTTTTTTCCAAAAGTATTAAATAAAATAATTGTTAATTTTTTTGATATTTTTTATTGAATTTAAATATTTAATATTGTGAAGCCAGCTTTAAAGCTGTAAAATTTTTATTATTAAGTAATATTAATTACTTAAAATATTCAATTATTTTTCTTAGAAAATTAACAAACTTTTTTAATATTAAAGAATATCACATAATAATGTTTTTTGATCAATTATAAAATCAAATCAAAGTTAATATAAACTTTAATATTCGCAATATAATGGAAAAATATTAATTAACAAATTCCTTATGTGAATTTCTCTAACAATAAAATTATATTTTTATAATTATACATTTAAGTATGATGCATTAAAAATTTACCTCATTGTAATCTGTTTTTAATCCTATTGGATCGTTCTTAGAAATGTGGATAATATGAATTTCACTAAACGTTATTTCTTTTAATTATAAATGAAGCTAATGTAATTTACATACATGTAATGTACATACACAATATCTTTTATACATTTTTGACATCTCTCTGTCATCAAGATAACGATAAAATAAATTAGAAATAAATAATGAATTTTAATTACGGAAAAATCAGTTAGTTGATTGCATTTTCGATTTTTTTCAATGTTTCAAATGATATTTGTAAAAACCAATGAATACAGGATCACAATATCGTACCAACTAAAACAAATTATTTTCTACACATTGCAGCAGGGCATCATATAATATCAAAAATACTGTACAACAAACTGATAAGACAAAAGCAATATCTGCAGAAAAACGAGAAGCAGGAAAATTTCGAACAATATTACCTCAAATATTGGCAAGCACAGCAAAAAATTTATTACTTTTAGATTTGGGGTTGTCTGTAGCATTTCCAACTATTGTGATACCGGCGTTGCGAGGTACCATCGATGGTTATTCAAATGAAACACTGCATTTCACTGATACTCAAGCTTCATGGTTCGGTAAGATCAGAAACTAACATTAGTTTGTTTTGGCACATTTTAACTATTGACTTTATATTTTCAGGAAGCATTGCATTTATTTGTCAACCGATTGGAAGTATCCTGTCGGGTTGGGTAACTGATCCTATAGGTCGAAAGAAGGCTATGATTGTGGTTAATATTCCCCACATTTTCGCTTGGATATTGTTGTATTATGCAAATTCTTTGGCAGCTATGTACTTTGGAGCAATGCTATTAGGATTGGGAGTTGGATTTATGGAAGCTCCAATAATAACGTATGTTGGTGAAATATGGTAAATATTTTTGTATTACATTCAAACAGCTTAAGATTATATAATTTTTCCCAATGGTATTAACAGTCAGCCTTCAATTCGTGGAATACTGATAGCTTGTGCAGGTGTTTCTGTAACCTTAGGAATATTTATAGTATATAGCCTTGGTGTGATAGCAACATGGCGAATAGCAGCATTAATTTGTTTAGCAGTTCCATTGTTTACAGTGGTGGCGATTTGTTTTGTACCAGAAACCCCAATGTGGTTACTATCCAAAAAGCGAGATGAGGAAGCATTAAAATCGTTACAATGGCTGAGAGGATGGGTATCACCAACAGCTGTTGAAACTGAATTTAAAGAAATGAAGCGATACAGTGTGAATTCAAATAAATGTGCTGCTTGCCAAAAAAGTAATATTATTTGCAAACATCCACCTGCAAATATGATGGATAAATTTAAAGAACTTATTCGCAAGAGAACTATAAAAGCTTTCATTGTTGTAATGGGACTATTTGCTATCGGGCAATTCAGTGGAATACTTAGTATGAGACCATTTTCAGTTCAAATTTTCAAGGCATATAACGTGCCAATAGATCCTTCTGTAGCCACTGTTCATCTTGGTGTTATTGGACTAATAGCAAATATCGTATGCATGTCAACTATACGTTTATTGGGCAAAAGAACAATTTGCATAATAAGTTTGTTTGGAGCAACGATATGCTGTATCTGCTTAGGAGTGTTTGGTCAAATAAATTTTCCAGAAAATTATAATTCATTTGATGAAAATAGAGATGTGTCATTTGATTCAAGCTACTTCCCATTGGTGACATTTTATTTTCTTTGCTTTTGGACAAATGGTGGAGTTACATCTATTCCGTGGTTTCTGCTAAGTGAAGTTTTCCCCTTCAAGTAAGAAAATTTATAAAATAAAAACATCTAACTTTAAATCTTATTACAAAACTTTTATTTTTTATTACTTTTAATCGAAACTGATTTAAAAACGATTGATGATATAATTTATTGAATCTCACATTAACTTATGATTATTTTTAATGGGCTATAAAATATGACCCTGTACATGTAGCAGGCATATAATAACAATTATTTGCTTAGTTTTTTCCAATTAAAGCACATATAAATTAAACGAATTTTTTTAATTTTTTTAGATCCTAGTTAGTTTGCGATTTTTTTTTAGGTTTGAGTTAATTTTTTTAGGTTCTAGTTAATTTTTTTTACGTTCTAGTTTATTTTTGAATTTAGAAATTTTTAGGTCCTAATTCATAATTTTTAGGCTAGTTCATTTATTAATTTTTAAAATAGACTAGAACCTAAAAAACAAGGATATTTTTTTTAGGTTGTAGTTTATAGGCCTTAATTCGCGGCGTCTATATCATGAGCAATTTTTTTGAACAAAGTCGAACGGAGTCAAATAATCATTTTTAAATATTCAAGTACAATATTTCGTACGATTCTTGTGTACGATTTGCAGTATGGTGTTCATATGATTAATAGAAAATTCAAAGTCTAAAATTTTGCAAACATTGGGATGATAACGCGCGACCATGTTTAAATTTATTTCATGCGTTGTTTTACTAGTCTTAATTTTTGCTTATCCGTATTTTTGGATTCCGTATTTTTGGATATAGTAATTTCGTTTCCGTATTTTTGGATTTCGTAATTTCGTATTTTTATATTTCGTACACATTTTTTCCGTATTTAGTAATCTGGGGTGGAATTATATGATTTTCTCGACAATTTCAAACACGATCAATTTCTATGGACAATAAAAATTATGCTTCACGTATCTAATCATCATCGTCATTTTGAAATAAAAAGGTAGTAAAACTCAATAAAAATCTTGAAAGGATAACTAGTTTATAAAGTAAACCTTAGTTTATAAAATATTTGTAAAATTTGTAGAGGAAAAGGGAAGAATTATGTACCTACTTTTCTAAAATTTTGTAGTCAATTGTCGAGAAAAAAATTTGCTTCCTATAACTTAAATTATCGTGAATTATTATCAAAATAAAACGACAGCTATTTTTTGGTCGTCTCTATAGTAAATGAAGGTCGATTTGGCTGAAATTTAGGGAGTAGGTAGATGCTATGACTAAACTTCGAAATCCAAGAGGATTTTTTCACTAAATCCCCTGTTTCGGAAATATGACCCACCAAATATTTCATGTTTTTTTTTTGCGCCTATTTGCTCTATTTTTGGAGAGGGGGTAGAGGTGGTGCCCCGGATGTTAAATGCAAGACAATTTTTTTCAGAACAATCTTAATGTATCTATGAAGGTATGTATGAAAACTTTGGGGACCATATCTCCGACACGGAGGGTTTTCTGAAAAAATCGTCTTGGACTTGGGTGTTTGGTCACCGCCTCTACCTCCCCACCAAGTTTCAGCGAAATCGAAGCTCATCTGCACTTTAGTCAAATTTTTTACATTTTTTTTTTTTTAAACGCTAAACTAAAATTCGCGATCTTTTTACGTGAAGCAAAAAAGTCGACATGGTCGCTTTTATGATCGAGGTCGACAATATTTAAAATTTTTTTTGTTAATTTCTCAATAAAATTATAAGAAATGAATTTTCTAGCTTTTAAAATTACATGAAGCAAAAAGTCGACAATTGTTAAATTTTGTCAGAATTGTCGACCGGTGACAATTGTCGATTGTCGATCGGTGACAATTGTTGATTGTCGACCGGTGACAATTGTTGATTGTCGACCGGTGACAATTGTTATATGATTGCACCCCAAGAGTGCAATCATATTCATTTCTCATAATTTTATTTTATTTCTCAAAATTTTATTGAGAAATTAACTAAAAAAATTTTAAATATTTGTCGACCTCGATCATAAAAGCGACCATGTCGACTTTTTTGCTTCACGTAAAAAGATCACGAAATTTAGTGTAGCGTTTAAAAAAAAAAAAAATGTAAAAAATTTGACTAAAGTACAAATGAGTGTTCAGCTTCGATTATGCTGAAACTTGGGGGGGGGGGGAGATAGAGGCGGTGACCAAACCCCAAGTCCAAGAGAATTTTTCCAGAAAACCCTCTCTTTCGGAAATATAGCCCCCAAAGTTTTCATACATACCTATTAAGATTGTAAGATTGTTGCGAAAAAAATAGTCTTGGATTTGACATCCGAGGCACCACCTCTACCCCCTCTTCAAAAACAGGGCCAATAGGAGTATTGACGATAATTTAAGTTTAGGAAGCCAATTTTTTTTTCTCGACAATTGACTACAAAATTTTAGAAAAGTAGGTACATAATTCTTCCCTTTTCCTCTACAAATTTTACAAATATTTTATAAACTAAGGTTTACTTTATAAACTAGTTATCCTTTCAAGATTTTTATTGAGTTTTACTACCTTTTTATTTCAAAATGACGATGATGATTAGATACGCGAAGCATAATTTTCATTGTCCATAGAAATTGATCGTGTTTGAAATTGTCGACAAAGTTACATAATTCCACCCCTGGATATTTTTGTGTATTACATATTTTGTTTTTTTTTTATTTTTCTGGTATGTAGTAATTTTGTTATTTGTGTGTATTATATTCATATATAATATATATTATATATGCATAATGATTAGTTTATAGAACTTTTTTGATAAGAACTCTGCATTCCAATTTTTTTGGATTCATGTATTATATTACTCCCACCCAAATCCATACACGTCCTTAGCTATAAAATTAGATAAACAAATTAAATATTAAATATTAATATGGATAATTAATGAAATATTGTTTACAAATATACTAATTTTTAATAGTTTTTTATAATAAAAAGAGCTTATATCGAAAAACGAAAATTATGCCAATGATTATGTAAATACATTTACATTATATCAATTACGAAGAAATTTTAAACAGCAATCTATAATTATTTGCTGGGAATTATAAAAATAGTTAATTCTTTACTAGAAACAACGATGATATTATTATATATAATAACTTATTTTTAGGGCACGAGGTTTGGCAACAGGTATTTGTGCAGCTCTTAATTACATGATGGGTTTTGTGTCAACAAAAACTTATTTAAATTTGGATAAAGGTTTAAATTTGAATGGCGTTATGTGGTTTTATACAGCTGTAAATATAACAGGGTAATTCGACATTATAATTTATTATAAAATGAATATATTTAGGTTCTATGCTGAGTTTTCAAAAATATTTTGTTGTTGCGTGCTTACGTTATAGAGAACGAACCTGCACTCTAACTCCAACTGTCTCTAACTTCAGTAGTTTCGATCAATCAATCAGGATTTCTATCCTCACAATATTAGTACAGAGAATACGTGAGACATTAGGAATTAATTAAACTTTACGACTTTTTTATGTAGAAATTTAGAACAAAATATTATTATTATAATTCGAGGTAAATTCTTATGTGGGGGTGGAACTCCCAAACCAGACAATATAGTCGCTTTAATAGAATGTGTTAAGAATGATGAAGGAAATCAAAATCGTAACTTAATTTGTTCTTTCATATAAATAATATCATATAAATCATATAAAAATTTTAATATTTTCCTTTCAATTGAACAAAAGAATCGAGTATTTTCGATTTTGTTCTGCGCCATTGTAGTGTAGGTTATTGAGCTGATGAGTTTAATTTAGTCGTGACAATGTTTCGAGAATAAACGTGACCACTTTGTAAAATATCGAAATATTCCAAAAGAAATTTTACTTCAAAACATATTATAAATAGTTAGTCGAGAGGCAGTATTTCCTGCAGACGAAACTTTTTAAATAATTCCATCAAAATGCCACAAATTTTTAGATAGAAAATATGATTTCACTTAAAATGTTAATTGCATATTATTTCAAATAAACAATTTATTTTTTAATTATTTTTTAGAATATTTTTTGTTTATTTTACAATGCCTGAAACAGAAAATCGTACTCTTGAAGATATTGAAACACATTTTTCTGATAACGGAAAAAATATTTGGAGCATTAAAATTGCAAAAATCAATGATTCAATCAATAATAACAATGATCTAGAATGCGGCGTTATAAATACTGAAAAAGAAAAATTGCCAAATGGTTTTGATAACAGAGCTTATTCAGAATAATTAATTATTTTTTTTTTTTTAATTTGCACAGTACATTTAATGTTAAGTTAAGTCATTCAAATAATAATTTAGCTGAAAAGAATAATTTATCCTTATTATTATTTTAAACACAATTTCTGATTAAAAAATAATTCTTTTAACTGTATTTTTACAATGAAAAAGAAACTTATAATGCTAGGTATTTTATATTATAAAGATACCCGAGTATAATTTTAATTTAATTAATATTAAAGTACCGAGGTACTAATTAATTTGTTAACTGAACATAATTTTAAACTGTGATCAAAAGTAAATTCCATGTTTATTTGTTAAATAATAATGACAAAAATTTTATTTTTGTTTATGAATGTATATTTTGTTGTTTGGAATTTTTTTTAATGTTTATTATTTTTTATGTTGTTTTTATGATTTTCATGAAAAATTATTTACTAAGATAAGAGATTGTTTTTGTTAAATTTTGCAAGGATTTTTTGCGGTTTTTTTTGATCTACTAAAAAGATATTTATAATGTAATTGTCAGGGACCTTGATTCTTGGTTCTTGTTATTGAAAAAAATCTACATATTTAAATAATTTATTAGATTTCTTTAATTCAAAATAAGTAGAAATTAAAAATAATAACAAACACAATAAACTTGAATCTTATTATACGATATCAGATGAGGTTTTAAACTTTAAATCACAAAATACTGATATTTTGTAAACGAATTACTTATATAAATAAGATTTCAATTGTAGATGCATCATAAAGGGGCATCGAAATAATAATTCTGAATTAACATTTTATCAATAATATTACAGAACCGAACTGATGAAGTTATTTGCGACACATAATTAAATCAATGAAGCCCTTATTTCGCTGTGTTGGAATTAAAATATCTCACAATAATTATTATATTCGATTAATGTGAAATATGTATAAGAAAAATGAATGTGAATTCTAATTAAAAATATAGAATGAAGTTTTCTCTTCATTCTATATTCTATAGTCGTAAAAATGTTGAACATTTTTAATCTACGTTAAATGGTTAGTATTTAAAATACCAAGTGAAGGGTTATGTAACATTTGTAGATCGTTCGGTAATTTTAATTGATGATTTGGTTCAAGTAATTTAAAAAAAATAATTAATTTTTTCATATTACCCCTATTTTACCTAAGATTTCGGTTTTATTATTAGTTACGCCTTACACTAAACTATGAATCAAGAAGCAAATGAATAAAGATTTAGGAAATAAAACAGAATGTTATTATGACAGTGAGTTTTTTTTTTTTAAATCTGTATCATTATAAATATAGAGTACGAAAATCTTTTCTATGTTCTCTTTTTTAATAACTAGATTTCCAGAAATAAAAATGTAAGTAAAAATTGTGATTTATTGTGGATAAGTGACATTATTTTAAAATGCGATTAATGTATTCATATTATTTTGTTTATTTATATGTTATTAAATATGATATGATATTTTAAACTTTAATAGTCTTTTAAGCTATGTACAAAAAGTATTATATTTTTTATTTTGTTTGCAATTTAAGTTAAAAAAAATTGTACGTCTAAATACTAGTACCTATTAAATAAAAACATTTTAATTTACAAAATAAAAAATCTTTATTTTAATTATCAAGTAAAATGGTTTGGGTTTCTTAATTTACATAATAAAATTGCTGTTAACATGACCATAGTAATCAGATATTTAAAAAAAATTAAAGGTTCATATACCTATTACAATACACAAATAACATTTTAATTAGGGTGACCAGACATACCCCATTCTGGGGTAGGCTACTCCATTTTTGATTGAATTTTCCTGAAATACCCCATTTCCAAAATCTGTAATGGGGTAGGAAAAAATACCCCAAAAACACCTAAAATATTTTTTTTTTATATCTAGTAAATTTCAGCATTATGAGGTCAACTTTTATTATTATCAATTGAACAGATAATGTAAAGAAAGATAAAAAGTTATCACTTATTCCACTGTTTTTCTTATCACTTAAAAAATCTTTCATAAACTCAGTAATCTTTTCTTTTCAAATGATTTTTTATTTTTATTTTTCTTTGGGATAGGAGAAAAAAAAAATAAAATTCCCTTTATGTTTTGATTTTTAAAATTCGAACTCTGCTGATATGTCGTTATCATTATAAATTAATTTAATAAATTATTAAAAATATATAAAATATATTATTCAAAAAAAAAAAATATATATATATATTATTTGGAAGAAAACTGAAAGGAAACTGAAAACTGAAAAATATAATTTAGATATAAGATTCGAAAATAAAAAAAATTCAATTGTGTTGTAGTTCGATGTAAGTTTTTTGTTTTTCGTTTTTGATTTAAACTTTTTTTTTTTAGTTATTAAATATTACAGAGAATTAAAAAGTTTGTTTTATTTTTATATAGTGAAAAACGAAAAAAAAAACCATCAATAAAATACTACCCCAAAAATATATTTTTGATCTGGTCACCCTAATTTTAATGTATTTTAAAAATTTACTCAAAAATACCAAAGAAAAAAAATTAAATTAATTTAAGAGTGTACTTAATACCTTAGATTAAATACAATTACTTTATTTTTGTACTTGAATAATTTTTTTAATAGACAAATAGACTCACCTCAAGCAATAAATTAACACAGTACGACAATAGAAATGGTTGTTCTACTCTTATTTTACCAATTAAAAACTATTATTATTAATTTATCGCTAAACAAAATAAAGAAAATGATATCATCATTTTATTTGCTACTTATTACTGCTTAATTTTCCGAAATATACTCAATGTAACTTTTTTTTTATTTTTTTTTATTAAAGTTACCAAATCACTAGGTCACCTTTTATACTTAAAGAAGTATGGATATGGTAATGGGGACAGGAAGTTTAGACGGGATAAAAAAGTGGGACATTAAGTAGGTAATCATTTACACTCTTCTTAAATCAGCGCAAGTCATAAGTCAAACGTCCGCCAGCTGTCGGGAACAAATTTGATGGGAGAGCATTCTACATTCTCGAGGTACGAACTGAAAACGAATCTCCGAAACTCGTTCTATCACATCTGGGAATTTTGACAAAATATGGGTGTGACGTTGAAGCGGTACGTGTTTGACGTGAAAATACTTGAAGTGGAGGAAGTAGGGCCTTTACTTCCAGGGAACACGTATCAGTTGCAACAAGAAAATGGAAAGTGAACCTACATTACGACGGTAATTGAGTGATGTTAATGAGCTGATGGTTTGGTGATTGTTGATCAATCTAATAGCCCTTCTCTGAACTTTGTCCAGGTGCTCAAGATGGGTTTTAGGGGCACAAGCCCATATATGTGAATTATATTCTTATTTCGGTCGAATGTAAGATTTGTAAATGTTTAAAAGATCAGAGGGGGAAAAGTATTGTTTACATCTTTTTAGAAAACCAAGACATTTTGTTGCATTTTTTGCCGTTTTGAAAATATGGACTTTCCAGCTCAGATCGGAAGTTATAATCGAGACTAAAATCTAAAGGCTTCCAGATTTGACAATACTTTTACTTTGAAAAGAAAATTGGGGATCAAAAATTGACAGCTTTCTAGATATTAGGCAGCATTGTGTTTTGGATGCATTAAACTCAACTCTGCTGAGAAGACCCTATTGTGAAATTTTGGAAAGGTCGTGATTTATGCTACTTTGCGGGAAATTGCGTTTAGTAGTAACAATATTCGAAGATGCGGATTTCCTATTAACAAAATCGTAGCATGCTACCAAGTTACTGTCGTCGGCGAAGCTGTGGATGGGGTTGAGTGTTGACTGTAGAAGATCATTAATGAAAATTAAAAAGAGGGTTGGGGAGAGAACACACCCTTGGGGTACACCGAAGTTTATGTTGAAAATATGTGACTGGTACCCATCCACAACAGCACGAATAGAACGGCCAGACAAAAAGTTGGTGATCTAATTGACAAAGGCTGATCCATTGAACACCTATTTTATAAAGTAAAGTATCTGCCATATAAAATATATTTCGTGGCGCCAAAAAAACTATGTATTTTTTACTCAAAATTTATCATTGTGAATCAAATTTTAAATAATTTTTTTTTTAATTCAAAACTTATAAAAAAGAAAAAAAAATATTTTTTTTTTCAAAAGCATAAATTTTAAAGTTTATTTGATTTATTTTAAAGCAGCTTTAGTTCACATAAGCAGTTATTTTTATATTTTGGATTTTTTCTTCAAATGTACGTAAATTTTTAATCACAACTACATATTGTATGTATAATGTAACCAAGAAAATTATAGAATAAGTAACTAAACAGACATCAACAAATTACCTAGATAAAAAAAAAATGTTCGGACATTAACACTAAGATTTTAATGTCTGGACATTTTGGTGTCCTAGTGCTAATCCGAAAAAATTACAATAATTTTATAATTAGTTCACCTGTACAAACATGGATTTTTATTTCAAAATAGAAAGAAAATATTTTTATTGAGCTTATAAATTCATATTAAAATATTACTATTTTTTGTTGAATTTGCTTTAAAAAAACTAAAATTAATGTGCTAATTTAAAAAAAATTATTTAACGGAAATAAATTTGAAAATAATCAGAAAAAATAAAACAAAATAAGATTGAAACGTGATTTAAACCTTGAAAATTACATTAAAGTGAAAAGAAATTAAAAAAAAATTCTCAATATCAAAAATTTCGAAGATAATAAATTTAAATTCTTACTTTGTGTAGGTACATATATATATATAATATTTGTTTGTAGTAATACTTATGGTGCTGGATTTTTTGTTTAAAATTATTACATCTAACAAATGTATACCTATAAGTATTAATTCAAATTTTATTTCCTACCAGTCGATTCCGACACGAAGTTGGGTAGGTTCTGGCGTAGAGTCTATTTATTAAATAAATAATTTTCGAGGGTTTTGTTTTTTGTTTTTTTCTTCGATTTTCCCGGTATTCGCACGGGTTAGTCAATGCGGCACTCTCCGTATCCGAAAACCTTTCATCCAAAGTTTCAGAACGAGCGGTTGGGTATAAATACTTTAAAATTTTTTTTTTGTTATTATGTTTCTTTAATTATAAAATATATAAAATAATAAAATATAATTACAATCTAAAATCATTAAATTGTGATCAAAAACATGATAGTATAAATAAATATAAATGGATAATTAAAAGTGCAATATTTATTATTTTCATTTCAATAGATAAAAATGGGGTAAGAGATACGCACACAGTACTTGCTCTTTATTTATTTCTTTTTATTTTGTATTATATCAAAACCAAATAAATATCACAATGTCTACATTCAAAGCATCTCGCACTAAATATTTATATTATTGAAAAATATCATTAATATAGATAAAATAAAATAGAATGTTAGGATACTAACTTTTAATTACGCAAAAATTAGTTCAGATTAGACAACTCATTTTCAACCCATTTTCAATTTGTTTAAGATCTTATAAAAACAAATCAAATGAAATATACTAACTAAAATAAATTTTTTTTTTTCAGCAGCAGTATAGAAGAAACACAAGAAGCTGGAAAATTTCAAAACGTATTACCTCAAATATTGGCAAGCACAGCAAAAAAATTATTATTTTTTGATTGTGATGCCGGTATTACTGAGCTGTGAGGATGAAGAGCCAATCCATTTCACTGATAACCAAGCTTCATGGTTCGGTACGATTAGAAATTATTATTACTTTAATCTTTGATATAACCTAACTACTGCTGTTATATGTTTATTAAGCATTTTATTTATTTTCCTGGTTAACTGATCATTTAGGTCGGAAAAAGGCTATGATTTTGGTTAATATTCCTTATGTTTGCGCTTGGCTTTTAATGCATTCAGCAAATTCGTTGGTACTGTGTTATTAGGATTAGGAGTTAAGATTATGGAAGCTCCAGCAATAACATATGTTGGTGAAATTTGGTGAATATATTTGTAGGATATGGTCCAGTGGAAAATAAAATGATAATGAATTTTTTTAAAATAACTACCTAGTTTTATTTCAAATGACTCGTTGGGATAAGGTAAATTGCAAAAAAAATATATAGTTAATTAATTAAATTTTGTGCAATAAATTTATAAAACTATAAAAAAATATAATATGTAATTAGATATTTTTTTTACTGAACAGGACACATTAGCTCAATACGGCATCATATTTATTACTATTGAATAAAAATATTTTACAGTTTCATCAAAAACTAGAAACAACAGTTTTCGTTTAAAAACTTCAAACTCAATTTATTCTAAACTTAACCTTTTTACAGAATCACTTTTATGCACTGGACCGGCGATTATATAGATGTAAAAGTCAGTTAAAAGTGTTGTAAAGGGTGTTTTTTTTAGAGGTATAGAACTTTAAGTTGGCAACACTTTTTTGACTGGCGGCCATTTTGTCAGCTGTCAAGTGATTTATGTTCAGTTAGATTTGGCATTTCAACATGAATAGACTGACGCCTGAACATCGCTTCCAAATTGTGCAAATTTAATTTAAAAATCATGGTTCTGTTCGAAATACGTATCGCGCGAATTTTGTTTAGCCATGAAGCTCACTTTTGGTTGAATGGATACGTCAATAAGCAGAACTGCCGTATTTGGAGTGATGATAATCATCAAGTGTATGTTCAGTCACCGTTACATCCAGAAAAACTGACTGTTTGGTGTGCTTTATGGGTTAGTGGAATAATTGGTCCGTACTTCTTTAAAAACGATGCTGGCCAGAACGTTACAGTCAATGATGATCTCTATGGAGCCATGATTACTGACTTTTTCGTTCATCAATTGAACAACTATGATGTTAAGGAGCTGTGGTTTCAACAAGACGGCGCAACATGTCACACAGCTCGTGCCACAATAGATTTATTGAAGGAAACGTTTGGTAACCGCATGATTTCACGTTTCGGACCCGTGAGTTGGCCTCCAAGATCGTGCGATTTAACGCCGCTAGACTATTTTCTGTGGGAATATGTGAAGTTTCTAGTCTACGCCGATAAGCCCGAAACTATCGACCACTTGGAGGACAACATTGGCTGCGTTATTGCCAATATACGGCCACAAATGTTGGAAAATGTCATTGAAAATTGGACCCTCAGATTAGACTGCGTCCGAGCCACCAGTGGCGGTCATATGCCAGAAGTCATATTTAAATTATAATGCCAGAAGATTATCTTTCGAATAAAGTAAATTTCATGGCAATTTAAAAAATTATCTTTGTTTTATTCCATTTCAAAGTTCTATACCCCTAAAAAAAATACCCTTTATATATTTTTGGTTTTTATTTGCAGTCAGCCTTCAATTCGTCGGACATTGATAGGTTCTACAAATATTTTTGTAACATTAGGAATGTCTACTACATATAGCCTTGGTGTGCTAGTGAAATGGCGACAGGTATAATTACAATACTGGCACTTTGTTTCGTATCAGAAACCCCAATGTGGTTACTATCCAAAAAGCGAGATGAGGAAGCATTAAAATCGTTACAATGGCTGAGAGGATGGGTATCACCAACAGCTGTTGAAACAGAATTTGAAGCGTTACTGTGAAAATTCAAATAAATGTATTGCATTTCAGAAAAGTAATATAATTTGCACTCATCCACCACCAAAATTCAAAGATAAACTAAGAGAACTTATTCATATGAGAACTATCAAAGCTTTTATTATTGTAATAGGCTTATTTGCTATTGGTCAATTTAGTGGAGTACTTAGTATGAGACCATTTTTAGTTCAAATTTTCAAGGCATATAACGTGCTAATAGATCCTTCTGTAGCCATGATATATTATGGCACTATTGGACTAATAGCAAATATAGTACATATGTTTTTAGGTAAAAAGAGGCTTTGTTTAATAAGTATGTTTGGAGCAACGATATGCTGTACATGCTTAGTGGTGTACGGTGAAATAAATTTTCCACCAAATTATAATTCTTTTGATAAAGATACTATTGTGTCATTTGATTTTACTTACCGTTGGTGACATTCTACTTTCTTTGCTTTTGTAGAACTGCAGGACTTACATCTATTCCCTGGTTCATGTTAAGTAAGTGAAATCTAATGAAAAATTTACATAAGAATCACACATGAAAAACAGCATTGAATTTATAAATTCTTACATCAATATAACTTACATTGAGTAAAATAATTATTACAAATTATAATTAATTTTTCTTTATATTATTTAGAAAACCCATATTAAGAAATAATAATACAGGAACATTTTAAAATTTAAATACTCAATCTGTTTGATATTTTTGTTACAAATTTGGAAATATTTTTAAGTCACGATTTTTTTTCTAAGCTTTGTGTTTTATTCGCAAATTTTAATGATATTCAAAACCAAATAGAAATTCTCAATAGTGTCTAATCCTAATCAATAGTGTCTATAAAAACCATTTGGCAATAAAAACCATTTGGCAATTTTTCTTATTTATTTTTTCTATTTTAATATCCCAAATATTTTTGCCGTTATCAGAAAAATGTGCTTCAATATCTTCAAGAGTTCGATTTTCTGTTTCAGGCGTTGTAAAATAAACAAAAAACATTCTAAAAAAATAATTAAAAAAATATTAAATCATAAAAAAACAACATTTTTCTTGCGCACTAAAAAGTATAAAATAATGTTACTATGACTTTCATTTTGGTAACAGACTTTATAACTTTTCTCCGGCTCATTCAGAGGATTGTGGACACACATACTTGAAACTGATTACAACAGTCTATAACTAGAAACGTGGGGCACATTTTTGAGGTGATACTATAAATGTATTGTAAAAATGCGCCCAACGTTTCTAGTCATAGACTGTTTTAATCAGTTTCAAGTATGTGTGTCCACAATCCTCTGAATGAGCCGGAGAAAAGTTATAAAGTCTGTTACCAAAATGAAGCTCATAGTAATATTATTTTATACTTTTTAGTGCGCAAGAAAAACGTTGTTTTTTATAAAATGTATTTTTTATGATTTAATATTTATTTTCTACATTTTAGTTTTGAAGCTGAAACAAAGCAGAATTTATCGTATAAAATTTGATTTTCAAAATTATTTCTGAAACAAATACAACAATATAAAAGAAATGTTATACGTTTAACCATTTTATTTTAACAATTTTAAATACATAATGATGCCAGAACCTGCTTGGTTTCCAAATTTTTTTTTATGGAATGTCAGGTCTACCACGTGTAGGTCCCCAGGGGAGGTCGCTGGGTAGGAGGCCAATAAATTTGTTATTACGAAATTCGTGTGTTTAATCATTTCTTCTTTTTATGTACTAAATTTGAATGAAATCGGACAAACTTTTGGTTGTGAAAATTCGATTGCAAAATTTCGCGGGCAGACAAACAGACGAGAAACTTTTCAAATCATGATTAAAGTGGTAGAATATTGTATTGTCATCGGGTTCAGAGCTATATTCAAAATTTCGGAGCTCTAGCTTGTCGGAAAGTGGTCTAAAATTTGATTACAAAATTTCCTGAACAGACAAACAGACAAGAAAGTGAGTTGATAAAAACGTTGTAATAAAAAAAGATTATATTTATTGTTTAGGAATATGTATTTAGAAATTAAATTTGAAATTCTAGAAATTTGAATTTTTTTTTTGTGAAGTTTTTTTTTGGTTTATGTTAAAAAAGAAGTGAAGAAGGAAGAGCCGCCATAATTTCTATGATAATATTGTATACGAAAAAATGACGTACCGTTGCTCGCGTAGTCATAGGTCAACTTGTGAAAAAGGAGGTTTTAATTCCTGGATTTCAATATCAATATAAAATATGTGATACACATTATGTTGTTCACACTTTATGCCGTTTTTTTCGTGTACATTATGACGTTTTAAAAAAAAACAATGTTTCCCAGCATTTGGATTTAAGATACCTAATTTAATTTTAAAATATCTTGGTCACCTGAAGATGTTTTTTAGTTTCCTTCAATATCATTATACCATTTAGTCATAACCATACGCATTAGATAATTTTTTTAAGTTCCTCTAATCTATACACATATCTATACATATATACATATACATACATCTATACATATTATATCTATTAATTTTAATTTTCGTTAGAATTCATTTAAAATTTCATGAAATTTAAAATTTATAAAAACTTTTATATAAAAATAATTTAGACTTTTGTCTTGTTGAGATCCTCTAACTCTCAAACCCGAAATGATAGAATCTTTACACTGAAAGTGAACGAGATTTCACGTGTTTTGGAAGTCACGGAATAAAAAACGATTCCCTGCTATAAATAGTGTTAAAATGCAATAAATATGTATTTCTTGGAAACTAGCTCAAAAATGTACATAAATATTATCTTTTAAATAAATAATGTTAATTACCCTGTTAAATTTACAACTGTATAAAACCACTATTAAATTTAAGCCTTTATCGAAATTTACATAAGTTTTTGCAGACACAAAACCCATCAAGTAATTAAGACCTGCACATGTTCCCGTTGCCAAGCCTCGTGTCCTAAACAGATAAATTAATAGAATGATGTGTTATAATTATAATTTATATAACACAATAAATATTATCATTTTCATAATATTATTAAAAAAATTTAACGAAAATTGTTGTTTGAAGTTAATGCTAGTTTGTAGTTTAAATAAAAATAAGCGGATATTTTAAGAAAAAAAAATATGGTATCTAAAATTATTTTTTTTATTTTAAATTTTTTATTTTAAAAACATAAATCTGTTATTTAAAAAAGTATTAAAATTATTTTTTACTTTAAACCAAAAAAAAGCACACCAAAAGCATATCCCTATATAATTATCTGCGACTGTGCCTCAGCCGATGACATAAATACACGGTAGTATTAATATCAATATTCCAAAACACCCTTTTATTTTCTAAAATAATTTTTTTTTGTTATTTTCTTAAAAATATCTCAAAAATTAAAAGATACGGTTCGAAATTTTTATTTTACTTTCAAAACTAAATTTAAAACTAGATTTGTGTCCAACGAAATGGTATACACCCAATCAGTGCTAACTGTGCTATAGCACAGTGTTTCTCAACCTTAGGGTCGCGACCCGAATTTGGGTCGCGAAAGATTTTCAATGGGTCGTTTTAATGGGAAAATTCTATTACAAATGCTACATATATTTTTTCAAAAATAATAAAATATTTTGATTATGTAAGAAGAATAAATCTATACATCTATTTTCTAACAGATTGCTCTGTTTTTAGATTGATAATAATAAAACAGCTTTTAAAATTCATTCGCTTTAAACAAATCGAACGAAAAAAAATTAATTATCAAATGAATGTGTCAACAACATATTATAAGTCGTTAAAATAAAAATAAATAAAACATTTTAAGGGTGTTTTTCTAGCTTGTCATTAAATTTTTCAGATTTCGTCGCGTTATTTTTCACATTGAGGGTCGCGTTATTTTGTATTTATATTTTATAGGTCGCAATAGTAGAAAGGTTGAGAAACGCTGCACATAGGCACCAAAATATAAGGGGCGCAAAATAATAACAATAAAAATAAGAAAAAAACCAAAAAGAGGAATTTACTAGGGTTTCTGGACTCGATTCGACTCGGACTCGGACTCGACGAGTATTGTTAAATTACTCGGACTCGCTACTCGACCCTGATACTACCGAGTCCCGAGTCTAAGTTTTTTAATTTTTTTTTTCAAAATGTGTCTCAAAGAACGATCAAAACTTGATTTAATTTTGAAAAACGCAGCTGAATCCGAAGAATTTTTGATTTTTAGAAACAAGATTTTTTGCTTTTTAGAAATACTGGAAAACTAACAAGTAATATTAATGTGTATACAACCCCTTTTCCTCTATAAAATCAACTTCAACATCAAACGAAATAAATTTTGCAATAAATGGTGGTTTTGTACTAAAATTGGATCGGGACAAATCTTTATATCTTTAATATTTCTGAAACATTTGTACATGAAGACCGGAAAAGTAATTAATAAAGTAAAATCTAACTATCCAAATAATAAATCTACTAGGTATTATTTGTTTTTAAAGTTAATTTTTAATAATAAATGATTACAATAAATTGGACTACATTCCTTTTAATCTATTTTTATTTTAATATATTGGATAGCAATAACAATTCTCATTGCTCTTTGTGAAAAAAATAAATTACTAAATTTATTTAAATAAGAGTTTTACCTGAAATTTTTGATTCTTGGCGTTGTGGTTCTAGGCGTTGTAATATAATAAATAACTCAAATTTTTACAAAATTTTTAGTAATTTTTTTGTTGATCTGGACTCGACTCAGACTCGGACTTGACGAGTTTTCAAAATTTGGGACTCGGACTCGCCGAGTCCTGAAAACCCGAGTTTTCAGAAACCCTAGAATTTACACATAGAAATATGTGCTGAAAACTACGAGTCCGAAAATTTGCTTGTATGTTTTATAACGTGTCGCGTCAATTCACCGAAAACACAATTCACCGAAATCACAATTCACCGAAAACACAATTCACTGAAAATAGTAGGTATGAAACACAATTCACCGAAAACACAATTCACCGAAAGCACAATTCACCGAAAATTATAGACATGTTGAGTTCGGTTAAAAAATCGCCGCGATTTTTTAACCGAACTAAACCTGTCTATAATTTTCGGTGAATTGTGTTTTCGGTGAATTGACTGTAAATCGTTTTTTGATATTTTATTTATTATTTTTTAATATAATATAACATATAAGTCTTTAATTAATTTTTCCATCATATGAGCCCCAGGAAATTATTAGCACATAAGTACGAAATATGGTAGGACGGCTCTGCACCCAACCCTTTTTTACGCAAAATATTGGTTCCGGTTTTTTGGGCTTGAAAAAAAAATGCGTAAAAAAATAAAATGTAGATTGGTACCAAAAATAAAAAAATTGTGCAAAAAATACTTTTCTGTAACGAATATTTGTTAAAATGGTTAAAAAAAAGTCAAGAATTTATAAGTTTGAGTCAATAAATTTGAGTGTTAAAAAAACCCAAATAAGATTTTTTATGTATGTGTACACTATATTTTGCATTAAGAAATTAAAAACTCTTGGGAAAACTAAAAACATTCGCATAAAGGTGAGTAAATCGTGTAAAAATATGAAATCGTAAAAGTGAAATCGCGTAAAAAAAACTCGTGTTAAAAAAAAGATTGGGTGTACTTATGATTTGTTCGTATTGATTTGACCGTAAAGATTTGTTTGTGGCTTTTTTGTTCGTAAAATTGTTGGCCGTAGGCAGATTTGACTTGACAGTAAACTTATTCGTTCGTGAAACTTTAGTTCGTAAATTTATTTCTTCGTGAAATTTATTTCTTTGTGAAATTTATTACTTCGTGAAATTTTTCTTGGGGTTAATTTTTTCTTCTTAAATTCGTTTGTCGCAGCGAAAAACGTATTTAAGAAGAAAAAATTGACACGAAGAAAAATTTCACGAAGAAATATAAGTATGTAAAAAAAATATATGTAAATAATTCAGGCCCCGATTTACATAACTTTGCGCCCTGGGCGGTTAATGAAAATTTCGCCCTATAAATCATACCAAAAGTTATTTATGATAAATGAAAAAAATACTACTAAAGTTAATGTATAAGAAGCATATTTTAATACCTTTATTTTGCTGAACATTTGAGGGGTCTACGACTTCTATTTTCGAAGTTATGGGCTTTCAAGCCAACAAGTTGGAATATCTCTCTCTTAACAAAAATTAAGCGACCTGTGGATGGTTTATTGGTCATAACTTCAAAAAAAGAAGTCGTAGACCCTCAAACGTTCAGCAAAATTGAAGGTTTTAAAAATATTTTTTTTGCCTTATAATTAATTGTATTATAAGAAAAAAATGTATTTTAAAAAAATTGTTTTTAATTTTTTGCTATAAAATGTTTTCCTCGCTAAAATTAGCGAAATTTCGCTGAAAACGAAATTTCACGGAACGATCTTGCGCCCTTTTGAAATGTTGCGCCCGTGGCGATTGCCCCATATGCCCATAGGTAAATCCGGAACTGAGGTAATTACGTAAATAAGTTTATGAACAAATAAGTACGAAAAAAATTTCATGAACAAAAATTTCACGAACAAATAAGTTTACGGCCAAAACTCTTACGAACAAAAAAAAAACAAATCAATGTCTACCATTTTTTTAACTGCCTTCAAAGCGGCTTGAAAACAATATTGTGGAAATTAAAATTTAAAAATCTTATTGAGCTAACATAATGATAGTGATGAAAGTGATAATTATTATTATTTAACGCATTAAAACATAATTTTGAATTAATTTTAGTAAGAATTTTATGACGATGCTTTGATTATTTTTTACTAATTTTGCAAAAGGAGCCAATTACTTTGAAAATGGTTAAACAATTATGTCATATTCTCTTCTTTTTTTTTTTACGAAATAGTTTCTTTTCTTCAGGTTAAAAAATCAATATAGACTATAGTTAATCTTTATACATCAGTCTATAGGAGCATTTTATACATTCGTTCTAAAGGAGCATTTTGAATTTGAAAAAAATATTAAATAAATTTTTGTAATTCAAGAAGTTGTTGATAATAATTTTAATAAAAAATAATTTTACACTCCTATTTTAAGTTTGTTTTTAATCATAAATTAAATATTATTATTATTATAAAATAGTAATTAAGCATTGAAAATATAATGTTAATTTTTTTAGATTTATATAGCAGTTTTGAGCTATTATAACCCGCAGAGAGCTCGTGAATTCTAGGGTAATCCCGTAAAGGTGACAATCTTTTCAACGACACGTAAATTCTTTAATATTAGTATTTTTACAATTCATTAGGATTAGACACTATTGAGATTTTCTATTTGATTTTGAATATCGTTAAAATTTGCGAACAAAATACAAAGCTTAGAAAAAAATCGTAACTTAAAAATATTTCCAAAGTTGTAACAAAAATATCAAACAGATTGAGTATTCAAAATTATTATTATTATTTATTATTATTTCTTAATATGGGTTTTGAAAATAATATAAAGAAAAATTAATTATAATATGTAATAATTATTTTACTCAATGTAAGTTATATTGATGTAAGAATCTATAAATTCAATTATCATATTTTAGTAGTGTGAAATCGGTTTTAAATTAAAATAGTAATTAAGTTGATAATATTGCTATTTTTCATGTGTGATTCTTATGTAAATTTTTCATTAGATTTCACTTACTTGAAAGAAAAAATTTCACTTAACATTAACCAGGAAATAGATGTAACTGCTGCAGTTGTACAAAACAAAGAAAGTAGAATGTCACCAACGGTAAGTAGCTTAAACCAAATGACACAATAGTATCTTTATCAAATGAATTATAATTTGGTTGAAAATTTATTTCACCGTACACCACTTAGCATATACAGCATATCGTTGCTCCAATCATACTTATTAAACAAAGCCTCCTTTTACCTAAAAAGTGTACACTTAACATACATACTATATTTGCTATTAGTCCAATAGTGCCATAATAAATCATGGCTACAGAAGGATCTATTAGCACGTTATATGCCTTGAAAATTTGAACTAAAAATGGTCTCATACTAAGTACTCCACTAAATTGACCAATAGCAAATAAGCCTATTACAATAATAAAAGCTTTGAAGTTCTCATGTGAATAAGTTCACTTAGTTTATCCTTGAATTTTGGTGGTGGATGAGTGCAAATTATATTACTTTGACATGCAATACATTTATTTGAATTTTCACTGTAACGCTTCATTTCGTTAAATTCTGTTTCAACAGCTGTTGGTGATACCCATCCTCAGCCATTGTAACGATTTTAATGCTTCCTCATCTCGCTTTTTGGATAGTGTAGTATCGGAAGATTTATATAGATATCCATTATATAAATGTCAATGATATAAAATAATGATTAATAAATATTAAAATATAAAAAGGACACTTATTGTGTGATAGCCAAAGCAAGAGGTTGTTTTAGTACAGAATTACTAAATATTACATTGGCGACGAGGAGAAAAAAAAATATATATATAGAAGAAAATTCTAGAAAAAAATGAATTGAAATGGAAAGCAATTCGGGTAAATAAAAGTACCAAAATATTTTATAAAAGAATAGGAAAATTACTTAAAATTAATTAATTTATGGGGAAAATAAAATAAAAGAGAAATATTGTTATCAATAAAGAGAAAACCATGTGTTACCAACGTTTGAAGATTTTCTGCCACATATTGGTACGAGCAAATGGTATTCGAAATTGGACATCAAAATTGAATTCCATCAGGTTGAAATTTCGGAGAAATCCCGTGAAATAACAACATTTATAACACGCAAAGGTTTACTGCGATACAAAAGATTAATGTTCGGAATTTGTTGTGCACCTGAAATTTTTCAAAAAGTACTTGAACAAATTTTGGCAGAGTGTGAATGCTGTTTAAATTTTATTGATGATGTTATTGTGTACGACCAAACCAAAGAAATACATGATGAACGATTGAGAGTCGTTTTAAAGCAATTAAATGAAAGAAATCTAACACTCAATGATTAAAAATGTTAATTTGGTGTGCAGAAAATTCAATTTCTTGGTCATAACAGCATCAGATGGTATTACACCGACTGAAGATAAAATTTTAGCTGTCAAACAATTTAGGGAACCAAAAGACGCTGAGGAAATACGTAGTTTTCTTGGTTTAGTCAATTTTGTTGGAAAATTTATCCCAGATTTGGCCACAATCACAGAACCATTAAGAGAATTAAATAAAAAGGGTGTACATTTTGTTTGGAAGGAGGAACATCAAGAAACATTTGACAAAATTAAATTAATTTTGACAGATGAATGTGCTTTGGGATATTTTAATGACAATGATAAAACACAATTGATTACCGATGCTAGTCCGGTTGGACTTGGAGCGGTATTAGTTCAAATCGATCATCAAGGAAGTGTCAGAGTTATATCATATGCATCAAAAAGCCTTTCATGTGTTGAGAAGCGCTATGCACTAACCGAAAAACAAGCATTAGCACTGGTTTGGGCATGTTAACGTTTTAATTTTTATTTATTTCGGACTTTTGATTTAGTCAGTGACCACAAGCCATTAGAAGTGATTTTTGGACCAAAATCAAAACCATGCGCTCGCATTGAAAGGTGGTACAATCATACAAATATAATATTATTTACAAACCAGGCAAAAATAACATTGCTGATCCATTGTCAAGATTGATTGCACATAAAGATGGGGCGGAAATGTATGATGAATACTCAGAACATTACGTTCATTGGGTAACAGCAGCAGCAACACCGATTGTAATTAAAATAAGTGATATCGAGAAAAATTCGAAAACTGATAAAATCATTCAAGCTGTAAGAAAAGGTATTTATGATGATGAATGGAACGAAATTACAAAACCGTTCAAATTATTTGAAACAGAATTGTGTTTCGCTGGTAATATTTTGTTACGGGGAAATAAAATCGTAAAGCCAGAAAAACTTTGACAACAAACTTTGGAATTTGCTCACGAAGGTCATCCAGAGATGTGTTGCATGAAACGACGATTACGTACAAAAGTTTGGTGGCCGAAAATAGATGATGAAGTAGAAAAAGTGGTAAAGAAATGTCATGGATGTACGTTGGTATCGGCACCGAATGCACCAGAACCAATGAAACAACGAATGTTACCAGAAAAATCATGGCAACACATCGCTGTAGAACTTCTTGGCCCGCTTCCAAGTGGTCACAATTTACTAGTGGTTGTCAATTATTATAGTCGGTTCATCGAAATTCAAATTATGACAAAAATCGATTCAACCAATACAATAAAAGCGTTAGTAGAAATATTTACACGATTTGGGTTTCCATTGTCAATTACACTGGACAATGGTAGACAATTAATTAGTGAAGAGTTTTACAAGTTCTGGGAAAAATACAATGTTCAACTCATCCACACAATACCGTATTGGCCACAAGCCAATGGTGAAATAGAAAGGCAAAACCGAACATTGCTAAAACGCCTTCAGATTGCTCATCAAACCGGCAAAGATTGGCGCACTGAAATGAACGACTTTTTATTAATGTACAGATCAACGCCACACTCCACAACTTTGAAGACGGCATCAGAAATGATGTTTGGATGGACCATCCGTGACAAAATTTCTTGCATATAACAACCATTAGAAATGGATATTTATGGGGAAGTCCGAGACCGTGATAAAGAAAAAAAAGAAGTAGGTAAAGAATATGCGGATGAAAAACGTCATGCGAAACAAAATCCACTCAATGAAGGGGATAAAGTAGTTATGAAACGCATGGAAAAACCAAATAAATTAGCATCAACGTTCCAGCTAGAAATATATACAGTAATTAAAAAGACTGGTACAGAAGTACTTGTAGAAGATGTAAGCAGCGGAAAACGATATAGAAGAAATGTGGCACATCTTAAATCAGTTGAACAAGAATCAGATGTACCGAAGCCAGTTGAAAAAGAATCAGTTGAACAGAATGAACGTCCAAAGCGAATTATCAAAAAAAACCAGAACGACTAGATGTTTAAAATAATTGAAATATAAAATTAGTATTTAAGAGTTTAGTTAGATTTAAATAAATCAGTTTGAAAAGAAAAGAATGGATGTAGTATCGGAAGATTTACATAGATATCCATGATATAAATGTCAATGATATAAAATAATGATTAATAAATATTAAAATATAAAAAGGACACTTATTGTGTGATAGCCAAAGCAAGAGGTTGTTTTAATACAGAATTACTAAATATTACAGATAGTAACCACATTGGGGTTTCTGATACGAAACAAAGTGCCACTATTGTAATTATTGGTACTTAAATTTAAATTTTGAAAATAATTATTTTATTTTATTTTTTTTTATTTGTGCAATACTAATAATTTAATTGAAATTAATAATGAAACAACGAAGATTTCATCCGAAAAGATTTTGAAATTTAGAATTTTAAATTTCTATTGCATTTTTTTAGTGAGAATTTTTTAGTTGTTGTGAATTCAATTAGAATAATGAACTTACACTAACAAAATACATTACATATAGGAATTTGCAATTCAGTATTTCAAATTATATAATGGTGATCTCCTAATATTGTTCAAAATCCTAATCAGTTATTTGAAATAAAATTTTTGAAGAAAAAACAAAAATAGTTTTTGCAATACAAAAAACTATTGATTATATAATCTTATAATTTATAGTATAACCTAGTTAAGATAGATTAAGCTACTAATTAACTGAACATAGTTTTAAACTTTCAAGGGTGAATTAAGTATCAAGTATCATTATTATAGTTTAGATTTTGATTGGCATTGCTGTGCTCGGCTAGCAAATGCTCAAAAAAAGAATTTTTTTATACCTGTCACAGGAGTGATATTTATAGAATATGTACATACAAACACGTCTGAATACAACGTTGTGCCAAAATTTTGAAGAAACAGAAAAGGACGAAAATTAGAAAAAAATTAATCTTTATTAAGTGATAATAACAATTCGGTGGGGTGTTAAAAGGCCATAACACCCAAAAATTTAGTTCGGCTAATCAAAAATGATTGTGAAAATTTATCTTAACCTATCGCTACGCGAGTTTAAAAAAAAAAAAAGAACTTTCTACAACACATTCAATAATTATGCTTTTATTTCATCTCTGGTTCAAACAGCAATTTGTCTCAATACTGGACATGAGTCCAGTATTACTCAATAAAATAATAACCGGCATCATCGATTGTAATTGGAGGGTATGCATAGATTGTGCATAAAAAGCACTCGTGCATCAAGCAAACATCGAAATTGACTCTTGAGTATGCCGTTAAATAAAACTAAAAGTATAAGGCGTTATTAATATTATCAACGTTTCGCGCTGCTTTCAATAACATAAAAAAAGTTAATTTATTTTATGTACCTACTTTTTGTGGGTTAATACAAATAGATTAAACTTGTCTTTATATTCTTTACGGATTGCAGATAAAGATGGAACTTCATCTTTATCGCTACTGCTGCTGCTATAGTGATCGAAGCTAACAAACATTACATTAATTGATTTTTTTTTCTTTTTTCTATCTTGGGGTTTAGACTGGATGGTTTCGAAAATTAAAACTAAAATTATTTTTGAATGTAGGTACATATGTGTAAAAGCAAATAATTTTCGGTTTAATCCGGACTAAAAATCTTGATTAAATATTTGATTAATTTTTGTCTAAAAAAAGAAAAAAAAAAAATAATAAAAAGTCAAAAAATGTCCCCAAAAAAAATTTTTAATGTTTGCTTAAATTTTAAAATAATAACTACAGAACTTTGAAAATTGAAATTTGAAAAATAATTTAAAATTAAATCTATGACATTTAATTGACAAATCAGTTTCTTTACTTTTTTTGGTCCGATTAAAAAAAAGATTTTTAATCTAGAAGTCGAAGATTATTTCGAATTTTTCAACGAAAATACATTCAAAAATAATTTTAGTTTTAATCTTCGAAACCATCTAGTATAAACACTAGAGCAGAGATTCCCAACCTGGGGTCCATGGACCCCTTGGGGGTACTTTAACCAATTCTGAGAGGTACGTGGAACTGTTCGTATTGAAAAAAATATATGTATATCCTTTTTACGGCTTACAAATAATTTCAAAATCTAATTTTCTTTCCAAAATTTTGTGAATTGTGTATAATTGTGTATATTTTAAATAAGTATATTAAAACTCATAACGAAATCTTCAAAAAAAATGTTGATGGTATCATTCTTCCAACTTTTAATGTCGATAATTGGATTAGAAACGCCTTCACAATTTCATTAGACAAGATTGTTGACACTGATAATGATAACGCAAAAGATGAACCCATTGACTTGAGAAATAACATGAAAACTCGCAGTGATTTTGAAATAATGATGCTGGATCAATTTTGGTGCTAACAAAGCGAGGCGTATCTAATCACAACGTGCGTTAAAATTTTTTATTCCGTTTGTTATAACCTGTATGCACTCTTTTTTAGGGGTACGTAAAGATTCAAATTATTATCAAGGGGTACAAATATTTCAAAAGGTTGGGAACCATTGCACTAGAGAATATTTTATTTCGAAATGTGCTTTAAAACTATTTATTTCACTGCTCTACAATTATCCTTTTTAATTTTACTTTTATTTAGGTTTCTTTTAAATCTCTTTTAATTATTTTTGAAAAAAACAAACATTTAATTTAACTTAATAATTTTATTATTTGAATTTTTCTGTTTATTTATATTTTTCACAAAAAAACACTAAAATGACAATTATGTTAAATTTATTTTTTAGCATAACCATGTCGCTACGAAACCTAATTATTTTCTTTTCTATCGTAGTTCATAATTTTAAAGCAGATTACGATCGTTGATAAATAAATTACGTACCTATTATTTCCATCGTTATTCATAATAACTACCCAGATAATACTCCTTTTTCATGAAGCCCAACTTTGTTCTCAGATAATGCAAAATTAAATAATTCGTTATATAATAGATGGAACTGAGCAATTTTTAATTAAAGAAATTTCATCAATTGAAAAAGTAAGTATTATAGTAGATTATTATATATGTTAACTAAATTTGTTATTAATTACGAGTTCTGTGTACACAAAAACACATTGACACGAGTCTTACTTATATCAAGAGCCGCAGGTCGTGCGATATATATTGACAAGTGTCCATGTGTTTTTGTGTAAATACAGAACGAGTTGTATAACAAATTTTGTTAACATATCTAATATACCGTTTTAATGTGCATGTGAGACGTAGTTGCAGTCTATCAATACCAACATAAATTAAAAGCCCCCTATTAAAAAAAAACAATTCATAGACAGCATCTCGTAGGCACAAAAATCATAACAAATGTATGAAACCCTATGAGATTTTCTATATAAAACCTAAAGATTAATCTGTAAAATGGGATTAAAAACAAAAAAATATAATTTAATAATTGAATGCAATTTATTATATTATTAATATTAATTTTTAAGAAAAAAAATCGTATATGTTTAAATGAAAATTTCCATAAATCGATAAAATTTAATCCATAATTTTTTTTTTTGCGGGTAAAGTAAGTAAAACTTTTTTTTGTGATAATTTCTAGGGTCTACGTCTAGGTAGGTACATTTTTCACCTAGAAGCTCCCATTTCAGAGATATGACCACGATCTGACCCTCCAAAGTTTTTATATATCAGGTTGGTAGGTACACGTACATATATACATACCAGATCGGGTACATTAAAAATACCTAATAACGATATGCCAATCGCGAAACATAAAATTCTTAAGGGGGTTGGAAGAGGCGGCTGCCGTCTTCCATTTACAATGACAACTTTTTATTTAAAAACTACATATTGTGGCTACTACAAAACAAGTAGGTATATATCTACCTAACATATGAAAACTTTAGGTATGCATATCCCTGAAACGAAAACTTACCGGTAGATACCTTCCGGGATATAAGGGTTTGAGAACCCCCCTACTCTCTCACCAAGTTTCGGACAAATCGAATTTGTGCATTTACGTGGCTGTTTTTCTACCTGGGGACCCACCTACTTATGTAGGTATCTCGCTACCTTCTATCTGTACAAAAAAAAAGTTTTTTTTTCATATTTTGTATTTGAAATTATATTTTTTATTTATTTATTGAAAATAATTTTAAATTTTACTTCACTTTATGAATATATTTTTATTAAAAATTTCCATTGAAAATTATTTTCATTAAAAAAATACTCTAAAATCCACTTAAAAAAAATGTTTTGATTATAGCACAATAATTTTTTTTTTTGATAATTTTTTTTTTCAAAATTTCAATCATTTTTTTAAAATCATTTTTAATTTATTTATGAAAATAGGTAAATTAAAATTAAATATTTTCATTCCATTTTTCTAAAAAAACAACAAGTAAAAATCCACCTGTAATCTGTAGTTAAGAAAAAAATTGTCCTAGGAAGGATTTTTATTTTATTTTGGACATTTAAAATTAATTTTTTTTAATAATCTAATAAAAAACTTATTTTTTATTAATTTATCTTCATTATTATTGAATTTAAATTTATTTTTAATGTTTAAAACATAACTAAAAATGGCAAAAAAATTACTGCCGACCAACAAAGCGAACAAAAATTTGAAAACTAGTGGGAATTTTTTATTTATTATCCCTACGAAAAGTTTTGTTTACTTTTCAACTACACGGCTGATTATCTTAGTGTTGGTGATGAGACTATACTTTTGCAATGCAAAAAATAAACAAAAGTTGATAAACAAATTTTTTTTTTCATATTTTGTTGGTATTTGTCTGTATTGAAATATTGTGAGTGATATTATTTTTGTTTAGGTATTACGCAATATTCAATATGAAACATCTAAATGATTTCATTATTCACTATGAAGCATCTAAATGATTGCATGTGTATTAACGCATACAATATTCCATTTAGTGATCTAAATTCTATGGTACTAAATACAACACACCGATCAAATGCGCATTATTAGTAGATTATAATATACGTTAACTAAATTTGCTATTAATTGCGAGTTTTGTATACACACAAACACATAGAATCGAGTCAAAATTATATCACGAGACCGAAGGTCGAGTGATATAATTTGACAAGTGCCTATGTGTTTGTGTGTATACACAACGAGTTGTTATAACAAATTTTGTTAACATATCTTATATACTGCTTTAATGTGTATGTGAGAGGTAGTTGCAAAGAGAGAATATAGAGATAATTTATAATAAAAAATAAAAGAACAAGACAAAATAAAACATAAAAATTTCCTTCTCTTTTGAGAAGAAAATATAAAGAAGAAAATACAAAAGAGAAAAAAATACGTTTGTGTATTATTTTTATATTCAAACCGAAGTTATAGAAGAAGAGGTAGAAGGGGTAAGAAATATTGCTTGAAAAAAATAAATTATCTTCCCTTTACATACTTTGTTTATTTTTCTTATTTTATCTTCTCCTTTATTTAAATTTTATTTTAATTTCTCTTGCTCTTAGAGATAAAAGAAAAAAAGGGGAATATATTATCGTTATCTTCTCCTTGCTTTTTCTTTTGAAGATAATTTAATGAACTCTGGTATTGAATGCTCATTTTTATTTAGTTTTGTTATATGTAATAGATTTTTTTTCATTTTCTTTTTTTGTTATTATTCTGTATTGAAATATTGTTAGTGTGAGTGATATTATTTTTGTGTAAGAATTCGCAGTTCTCATTTTTTTTTATTTTTATTTTTTGTATTTGTCTGTATTGAAATAATGTGAGAGATATTATGTTTGTTAGGTATTACGTAATATTCAATACGAAACATCTAAATGATTTCATTATTTACGCTGATGCATCTAAATGATTTCATTATTTACGCTGATGCATCTAAATGATTTCATTATTCACGCAGATGCATCTAAATGATTGCATGTGTATTGACGCATATAATATTCCATTTAGTGATCTAAAGGTGAACTGACATAACCGCGAATGTCATAACCGCGAAAAAATTTTGTCATAACCGCGAAACTAGAATTTGTATGAGTTTCGCGGTTATAACAAACATTTTTGTTGTAACCGGGAAACACAAAAATTCGATTTTTGTCATTTCGCGGTTATAACATAAATTTTTGTTATAACCGCGAAATGATAAAAATCGAAATTTTCTGTTTCGCGGTTATAACAAAAATGTTTGTGATAACCGCGAAACGAAATTTTTTCAATTTTTTGCCATATTTTTTCACGGTTATGACAAAAAAAATATGACATTTTTCGCGGTTATGACACTTTTATTTTTTATTTCGCGGTTATGACAAAAAAGTTTCGCGGTTATGAGATTCGCGGTTATGTCATGTAGCCGATCTAAATTCAATAGCACTAAATACAACATACCGATCACATACGCATTAAAATACATTATGCAATGTTATGGTATTTTAGTATGTTTTGTTATTCGCATATAAAAATGTACATCGACAAAGTACAAAAATAAGTTATTAAAAAAATACATTGTTGAAGAATGCTTTGCTGTATTATTCACCACTTGAACAAATTTGCATTAACAACTTTCTATAGAAGGAAGTATTCTAAAAAAAAATCGTTTTTTTTGATATAGAGATAATACTTAAAACATTTATAAGTAAATTCGATAAAATATGTTTTACCAAAAAAGCATTTTAAGATTATAATACGTACACTTCCTTATTTAATTTTATTGCAAAATGACAAAAGACTAGGATGGATTCATTTGCTGTCAATGTCAAATTTTTCTTTAGTATTATGTTAAAGTACGTACATTAGGTACATTTAGTTAGCATTATCTTATGTTAGTTTAGTATTATGTTATGCTTTTAATAGTATGCTTATAATTAGTAATCGTAGTATATATAGTAGATGAATATGAATATGTTCGAACTTTAAATTTAACAACTATAAATTAGTTAAAGTAAATAACAAATAATTTATTAGCAGAAATTTAAGTCATTAAACATTATAGGATCATTAACAAATTTAAAAACGATTTTAACAAGATAAATAATTTCAAATTAGTGCTCGTATATTAAGTATTAAGAATTTTTAAAGTGACTTAAAAACTGAATTTAATACACCGACAATAAAAAACCAAATAATCAAATTTTAAACATTTGACAGACCTGAAAAAATACTTTCCAACATTTATCAAGAACTATTTATATTAAATTGTTACATTATGTTTATATTGTTGTCCATCTTAAATTTTGCAACATTGTTTCAAAAAATATAATATATTCAAGTGCTTGTACTTAAGTGAAAAGTCCCCTTATAGGTACTGAAGCTATATGTAGTACATTTAAGTAAAAAACATAAAATTCTACGAAAATTTTGCGTTGAACGTAATTTATGAACTGAATTTTTCATATTAAAAAAAAAGAACAGAAGGTAAGAATTTTTTTCTATTTTTAGTCAAAAACAAGGTTTATTTCCTGCAATTATTGTGATGTTATTTGACTAAACTAAATTACTTCTAAACTAAATTAAATTACTCCGTCGATATTTAACTAAAAGTACTATTCAAAAATCATTTTATTCGAAAAGTTTAATTTCAAAATATGGAAATAAATAATCCCGAAGCGGGAAAATTTCGAACAATATTACCACAAATTTTGGCCAGCAGTGCCAAGAATTTATTATTGATTGAATTAGGATTAGCTACAGCATTTGCAACAATTGTAATTCCAGCGCTACGTGGGACAATTGAACGAGACCCAGATGAAACTCTAAGCTTTACAGATATTCAAGCCTCTTGGTATGGTAAGAATATTTTTTTTTATGATAAACTAAATAACAATACTGTGTGAGATATTAAGTATTAAATTTTTTTTTAAATATTTTTAATTTTTTTAAAGAAATAAAAATAATTACTTTAGAGCAGAATTTCTAAATTTTTAATTTAAGAAATGATTTGTAGTTTAGATATGGGATCGTTTTAACAGTTAATACGTTTGAAAAATGTTGTTCATTATTATCATCTAGATCTAGATCAGTGCTTCCCAATTTTATTTCATTCATGGCCCACTACAACACCTCAAAGATTTTGAATGCCCCCCTACTCTGAAGAAATATAACATTAAATATACACTAGGTAGAAAAAGTCTGCGTACAGGCTCGTTTTCTTATTTTTTGTTCGACATGTTCCCAGTTTTTGATGTGATTTAAAAGAACTCTATAAAAAAAGTTTTAATATGAAAACAATTTTTTTTTTCAAAATTTAAATTTTGATAAATCTCAATTTTTGAAAAAGTCTGCGTACAGCCATTTTTAATGCGGCGTCTCAGAAATTAACTTGTAACGTCATTTGAAAGGCAATTGAATGTAGATAATTTTGCACCATATAATTTTATCCCTACGATAAGGGAAAGTGTCAAAAATTGTCTTTGAAAGTCATAGAAATAGCTTAGAACCGCTGGAAAATAGGTTAGAACCGCTTGTTTTTATGACTTTCAAAGGCGATTTTTGACACTTTCCCTTATCGTAGGGATAAAATTATATGGTGCAAAATTATCTACATTCAATTGCCTTTCAAATGACATTACTAGTTAATTTCTGAGACGCGGCCTTAAAAACGGCTGTACGCAGACTTTTCCAAAAATTGAGATTTCTCAAAATTTAAATTTTGAAAAAAAAAATTTTTTTCATATTAAAACTTTTTTTATAGAGTTCTTTTAAATGACATCAAAAACTGGGAACATGTCGAACAAAAAATAAGAAAACGAGCCCGTACGCAGACTTTTTCTACCTAGTGTATATATAAATAAAACGGGAAAAGGTAATACTGTTTTATATTTGACTTTATTGAAAAGATAAATCAATGTGATGATTTCGTTTTATGTGGGCTTATTAATATTTTCATTTTTGGTGTAAATTTTGTTAATTTTACCCTAAATCAACACAGTTGGTGATTTCTAGACGATTTTTTTTTTGTGACCAAATCGTTTACTGAACTAAAGCCGCATTCCACTAAATATGATTTTATAATTGTCCCCTGAAAATTTCCTCCGACCCACCGTTGGGGCGTGCACCCTACGTTGGGAAACACTGATCTAGATTCTAGCTTACTATTCACTAAATTCGATACTGTCATTATTAATATGAATCTAATTCTAATACAATTTTTATTTGTTATGCGTGATTTTAGGTAGTGTGTTATACATATGTCAACCCATTGGAGCTTCTATATCTGGTTGGTTTCTTGATAGAGTTGGACGAAAAAAAGCAATGATTCTCGTAAACATTCCATTTATAAGTGCCTGGATTTTATTGTATAATGCGAAGTCAATAGAAATGATGTACATTGGTGATGTGATATTAGGATTGGGTGTTGGATTGTCAGAAGCACCTATATTAACTTATATTGGCGAAATATGGTAAAGAACATGAAGTTTTTTTCAGATGCTTATACATATAAAACAGATACATTTATTATATCAACGCTTTCATTCGAGTATTATATACATTATTCCATATTTTTTTAAGTTCAAAATTTTTTTTTAGCCAACCATCTATTCGAGGAATTCTTATTGCATGCGCTAGTGTCTCTGGCACGATAGGATCACTTACAGTTTTTAGTCTGGGGGTTTTCACAACTTGGAGAAAAGCTGCTTTAATTTGTTCGAGTATTCCTATGTTAGCTATATTGGCAATTTTTTTTGTTCCTGAGACACCTATGTGGTTATTATCCAAAAATCGAAATAAAGAAGCATTACGTTCGTTACAGTGGCTAAGAGGTTGGGTCTCACCGAAGGCAGTCGAAAAAGAGTTCAATGAAATGATACGTTGTATTCAGGATTCGAACAAATGTGCAGATTGTAATAAATCTAGAAATGCAAGCTGTAGTCATCCTTTATTAAGCGAAAAAAGCAAAATAAAGGAGCTTTTCCGAAAGAAAACATTAAAACCATTTATAATTATTATAGGTTTATTTTTAATAAGCCAATTCAACGGTGCATTTAGTATGCGACCCTTTTTGGTGCAAATATTTAAAGCTTACAATATTCCAATAAATCCATCAGTGGCAACTGCTTATCTTGGTGTCATTGGATTAATAGGCAATATTGTTTGTATGTCAACTGTTAGATTTTTAGGAAAAAGGAAACTTTGTATGATAGGTTTGATTGGTGCTTTAATTTGCTGCGTTTGCCTTGCAATTTTTGGACAAATTCATTTTCCATCTAATTATAACTCATTTGATAGATATGAAAATATTAAATTTGTCTCAAGCTATTTTCCATTAATTGCATTTTATTTGTTATACTTTTGCACAATGGGAGGAGTGGCATCAATACCATGGTTTTTGCTTAGCGAAATATTTGTGTTCAAGTAAGTACTCTTAATGTTATATCTTCTATAAGTTTGAAAGTTTATTATTTTATTTATTAATGATCTAATATTAACTTATGTATGTTATGTACTTATATATGTTAACTTATGTATGTTAATAAATACAATGAAAAATAATTTATTTAAAAATTTAATGTTATACATAAATGTTTTTTTTGTACTACAGAACACGTGGATTAGCAACCGGTTTATCTGCAGCTATTGGTTATTCATTTGGATTCGTATCAACAAAAATTTATATTGATTTAGATAAAGGATTGAATTTGAATGGTGTTATGTGGTTTTATATGATTATTAATTTTATTGGGTAATTAAAAAAAAAATTGTTAACATTTTATTTGGTAATATCATTCAAGATAGCACCTGGTTAACAATCTTTAGTCTTCAGTTAAATACAGTTTACATGTATTTGCCTCTGATATTCTACACCTTTTGCAGTATTTGCATATTTTGAAATCGAGATGATTTCAATTTATTAAATATTATATTTTTGCATAGATACATAAGAATCTTTTATTAAATCTAAATGGCTCCTATATGTATGCTAAGAAATAAAAAATAATATTCTTGCTTTCATTCCAGGTTATTTTTTGTTTACTTCATTGTTCCGGAAACTGAAAATCATACTCTTGAAGAAATTGAAGCTCATTTTTCAAATAATGCTAAAACTATTTGGGAAATAAAAATCAAAAATAATAATGATTTGGATAATAAGAATAAAAGTTATTATGATAATAAAATGTTTGCAACCTAATAAAATATGATTTATGTTATTATGTTTTTTTTTTTCGATAAATTTAGCGCGAAGATCGGCTTTTAAAAACATTATTAAAATAGAATATACTGCACAAAAAATGTTACAAAGGAAAGACACAGTTTTAGTAAATAAATGTAGGTACCTTTAAATAGAAAATCAAATAGAAGTTGAAATAAAATATTAAAAATTTATCGTCTGATGATTCTCATCAGTAAAACCTCATAACAAGCAACAACAATTACATACCTAATTAAAATCAGGAGCAAAAAATAAGAATTTAATAAATTAAACAAGCATTTATAGTTAACTTTAATGTAATATATGTACATATATAATTAACCTTAATGTAGTTTATACAAAATTAAAATTGAATTCTAATTTTGTTCTGAGCTTAATTAAAACAGTTTTATTTATAAGATAAAAGAATTTAAGATCTAGCCTCGTCCTACGTATCAAAAATGCTCGATATTACCTTTCCTAAGATCAAAAACCGTTTTGCATCAAAAATTAAAAAACGGACTGTATCCATCTGTCTGTCCGCCTGTCCGTCTGTCTGTCGCGCACTTCAATGCTTGTAACTATTAAACTACTCAACCGATTTCGGTCGTTTCAATGACAAAATATGAGTAATATCTTTCACTTTCAGATAAGCCAATTGAGTACGGACAACAGAGATATAACATTAATATTCGATTCTTATTTTGGAACTTATTTTCATTTAAAATTTATATTTGTTTCAATTTTGGACTATGATGAAAATTAGAAGGTGTGAAGATGAATGTCGATAGAACAAATCTAAAAAAAATTAAAGATCCCGACTGTGTCCAAAGAATTGAACTGGGAGCAGAAAATGGACGTGCATGCAAATTGGTATATGAGTTGATGTCAATTAAAGAAACTTCAAAAAAAAGTTTGTCTCCGATTATGACCAAGAATTCTACTGGGAGACTGAAAATAAATTTCGATGAAAGAGAATATATATGAATAGAGAGCCATATTAGAAAAAATAAAAAAATATTCCGGAAAAACGGGTTCTATACTTCATATACTAGGTACTGTTGCATACTTATTTTTTATTTTTGTTTTAATATTAAAACTTAGTAAAGTTTCAACAGGCCAATAATAATGTGCAACGTAAAATAAAATTAAGTAGCAAAACAATAGAATGAAAATGTGTACATGATAGAATGTTCATTATTTTTCAAGATGCCATTTTATGTTTTGTTTCACATCCTTAAAAATTTTCATTTCATGATGAAGTTTTTTTCATTATGAAAGACGGTAAACTACCTTACATTTTGGCACATCTGTTGTTTTGCTGCTTAAATTAAAATTTGTGTATTATGAAAATATGAACAAAATATTAATGGTTTGAAGTTATCATCTAACCAACAAGATAAAGGTACTTTCTGTTCCTTCATAGACTACAGAAAGAAACTGTTCTTATAGTATAGTAAAGTATACTGTAGATTAGTGCATACAATTTTTTTTTTTTAAGTATCTACTTCCATACATATGTATGTATACATATATGGAATAAATATTTGAATGAAGTTTGGAATTCTAGGTTATTGTTATACTTACTAATTGGAAGACTGTAATTCAACAATAACAGTATGAGCATATTGTGTTAATTATCGTTTAATTATCGCTTATCTGCCAAACACATTCAAGATGATGAATTCAAAAAATTGTTTAAACCGAAATATTTTTAAAGCAAATTTTTTTAACATTAAGGCTTATTATGCTGACACAAAAAAAGTAGTACGCTGTGGAAAAAAATGAGATTTTTCATATAAATTTTTGCTGCTGAAAAATGTTTGAAAATTTTTTTTTTTAGTTTTTGCTTTGTAGTACGCTGATAAAAAAAAAAAAAATTGTTTACTGGGTGACAAAAAATCTATTTTGCAGCTGCTTTTTTGCAAATATTTTTCTACCCAGGAAGATAAATGATTGCAAAAACTTGACATTACAAAAAAAAGTTTGTTCGATTTGTTTATTATTGGGTTAGAATAATAAAAAATTAATAAAAATAATCAGATGCTTGTGTCAAATAGTTGTCAAAATTTATCAAACATTTTTCAGATATTTTTCAGTGATATTTTTTGCAACCTTTCTTTTTCACAGCGTACTAAGCTTAATTAAGAAAACTCGGTAAATATTGAAGTTCTCCATTCAAGTATAATAGCATTCTGAACATAAATTCAATCGATATGAATACATACTATCAATTATATTATGTAAATAAAAGCTTAACCTTTAAAAAAAATTAGTGTGCAAAATATTAGCACACTAATTTTTATTGAAAATAGTTAATGAAAATTTAACATTACCCAATTAAAATTATATTCATTATTTTTTAATATAAAAGACGAAACGTCAATTTTTTTAAATAATCTTTTTATATTCGAATAAGCTTTTCAGATAAAAGTCAAATTTTTGTATGAAAATTTTATTTTTATTTTTAAAAACAAGGATTATCAATTTGACCTGTATATAAGTTAAAATTAATATTAATATTTTTGTAATTATTACATAAAAGAAATTGCCAAAAATATTACAAATAATCGAAAAATAGCAATATAAAAGAAGAGTATTTCAAAACCATTTAATAGGAGGGGCCCCTGCTTAATTTTTTTTTGCAGTGGCGGCAAAAATAAGGCGTGCAGTAGAAAAAAATAAAAATAGAACGAAAAAAAACAAAGAAGTTACTTTGGATTACCCATTTGAATCCTTGATTACAATCGTAGGCTAAACTATTTTTGGGTTTCTTCAATCGACATCGGAGTATAGATTATCGATTTTCAAGGAAATCCATTTTCAGGAACTAGTCCGAATTCTTGGCACAGTAGGCTTTTTCAGGCTTCCTATTATCGACAGCTACCCAGCCACATAATAATTTTCATCGGAATCCATTAAAACTTTAAAATTATATTGAGATTATTTAAATTTTATATGAAATAAATTTCAACCCATGGCTGGTTGATTTCTAAGTCCTGACTAGGATAACCTCATTCTTGGATAAAATTGAGCAAGATACATTTAATGAACACATACATTTAATAAAAACATATAATCCGTTTTTTCATTTTTCATATAAATGAGAATAAAAACGAATAATTTTTGTTTAATTACCACTTGTTGTAGTAGTTTGTCTTTACGGTATAATGAGTGAGCCTTGTGCTCAATTTCCATTTGGAGCTGTGACTAATTTGTATCTTATCTGAAATGTGTACACTGTACATAATTAGTCTGAAATTAAGGATTTTGGTCAACGCAAATTAGATATTGATAAACGAGTCAGTTGTTTTTTTTTTTTTTTGCCATAAATATTCTGGAAAAAAATGTTAATTAAAATGAAGTCAAGATTCTAATTTAACGTATTTATAAATAAAAAAAAAATATTCAACTTATGCATTCTTATTTACATAGTTTTATACGATTACACTAAATCAATCAGATTTTTTTTTCTCATGAGAAATCCAATTGAAAATAAATTTATTTGAAAATAATAGTTTTCAATATTTTATTAACATAGTAAAGTTTATCAAAAGAATTTTCAAAAAGTGTAAGCTTTGTTTGAATTAATTATAGAAAAAAAAAATACACACAAAAAAAAGCTAATTAACAAATTATAAAATAAAACAGGAATTAATTTCGAGTGTTAACGTAAAACTGGGTTTTCGAATAAAAAAAAATGTATTAAAAATTATTTTATTTATTTTTTAATTTATGCCAATGAGTGTTAAATAAAAAAAAAAATAAATAAATAAATAATAAAAACATCTTTATATTTTTGTTTTTTTTTTTTCTGATTGAATGAAATGAAGTCTAGTTTTAAAGAAAAGTTTGCGTAGTTAACATTTATTTAAAAAATTTATCGCATAAAAATCTTTTATTGAAATCTAGCCGGTTCTTTATTAGCGGATATTTAAACAAAAAAAAAATAACTATTTTAACAATCTAACATTACAAAAAACAATATATTTGTTTTTATTTACTATTTCTGAAAATATAAATTTTAAATAAAGTTAAAAAATAGCAAGTTAGTGTTGTTTTTATTTAAATAAATTATATTAAAACTCTATTCATATATACATGCTGCCAATTGATATAAATTTTGAACTGACCAAAACAAGTGACAAAAAATAATCCAAAAATGTTTATTTGGTTTTAAATAAATCTTAATAATTCTGTTTTTTTTTGGAGCTTTACAAAGTCATCGTGAACGTCGACTTCTAAAACTACAATTTCAATCTAGAATCTAGTCTAGGCAATAAGTTTGAAATACAATTTCCTCAATCAGCTAAATATTTAAGTGATACAAGTAACTTTGATTTGAAGGTTTTTTGTAGTTTACTTTGCCAAAAATTGAAATGTAGCGATGTTTTTGCATAAATCAACAGTTATTAAAGGCTTATAAGCAGTGACACAAAAAATTAACTGGATGATTGAGGGAATTCAATTAACGAGCTATAAGACAAATATGTCAGGAAAACCTATTTTTCTTGATTAATTCAATCAGAATAAATATTTTAAGAATAAGAACTTGAATTTGGCAACAACAAAAAAATTATAATCCACTATTTTTTTTAATTTGTAATTTATAATCATAAGAATCAAATAAAAATTTATCTGAATAGAATACAGAAAAAAAAATATTAATTATAAAACTATACCCAATGTTTTTCATATTTTTTAATGAGATAAAGAGCTTTAGCACCTTCCGTCAACTTCAAAATATTTATTTTAATGGTCTGTAAAATTTTCTGTAGGTTTCTTATCATTTATAAGACAATGATTATTCTTTAGATATTTGCTATACAAATGAATTAGAAATTAAATTAATCAGTTTTTAAAATTGATATTTTTATAAATATATTTATTATACTACGTGGCATAATATCAAATGCCGATTTCATCGTAATAAGGACTTTCGAAAAAAGTAATAAAACCAAAACCGACATATTTAGAAAGATTTTCATAAATTTTTAAGCAAATTTTTTACGTCGTCAGTGACGCTGAAAACAATAGGAAATTGGACAAAATCAACGATGTAAAATTAAAATCCCAAATCTAAATCTTCTATAACGATAATATTTTGTACAATTGTGTACAATGCAATAAGAGAACAAATGTATGTTCAATACTGTTACGCTATTCTAAATCAAAAAAAAATTATGTAATTACATGATGTAGTGCGCGGTATTGCCCTTATCCTATGGCATGTACGGTCGTGGGTTCGATTCCCACCTCGGACTGGATTTTGAGTTAATTTCTGAATGTGTCTCACTTGAATTTAGTGTTTGTGTTGTTTAGACAAAAAATAAAAGTATTGTAATAAAATTTTTTGTAAAAATAAGGATTTTCCTTTAGATTGATAAATAAATAAATAAATAAATGAAAATAAATATATAATACCTATAATATAATACCTATACATTTAAACGATATATCTTAACAAACTAAGTCCGCATAAATTAAAGGATGAGCATATGTAACAGTTTTCAATATTTCGTTTCACTTTCGTTTTGGGGAGCACTTGGGAGAAAGTTGAAAAACAGAAATGCTCCGCGGAGCATTGCTTAAGAACTACTATCTAGCCTGTCTAAATTATATCTAAATAAAGTTCAATTTACAATTTCTTATATAATTTCAAAAATTACAAATTTTTTATTATTTACTATAATTAGCGACTATAACTTAAGAAATTAATTATGAATAAGGTATATAATTATAATTTGTAATATTACTATAATACGGTAATATGAATTTTATAGTAGAAAAAATTGTAATCATAAAAATTAAAATTTAAAACTTTCTTCATTACTTTTTTAATTCAATAATCATAAACGTAATCTATACTAAAATTATAATAAATGTAGATACTTATGTTATATTAAAAATACAATAATGTTGTATGCATAAAAATTGGCGCAGTGAAATAAGGCCGCGGGAAATAAGGCCGCGATAGGTTTTTTGTTGCGGTCTTATTTCATTTTGAAAAATGAAATAAGGCCGCGAAAAAATCCTCGCGGTCTTATTTCATTTTGAAAAATGAAATAAGACCGCATAAAATTCCTCGCGGCCTTATTTCGTTTTGAAAAATGAAATAAGACCGCGACAAAAAAAAAAATTAATCGGAGGGCTAATTTCATTTTGAAAAATGAAATAAGGCCGCGAGGATTTTTTCGCGGCCTTATTTCATTTTGAAAAACGAAATAAGACCGCGTAATCTTGTGAGGTGAGCACACAGGGCAGGGGGCAGCAGGGCGGCGGGCGGGCCGCAAATCCCACTGACCAACCGCCCGCCCGCCGCCCTGCTGCCCCCTGCCCTGTGTGCTCACCTCACAAGATTACGCGGCCTTATTTCGTTTATAAAAATGAAATTAGCCCTCCGAATAATTGTTTTTTTTTTGTCGCGGCCTTATTTCATTTTTCAAAACGAAATAAGGCCGCGAGGAATTTTTTGCGGTCTTATTTATTTTTCAAAATGAAATAAGACCGCGAGGATTTTTTCGCGGCCTTATTTCATTTTGAAAAACGAAATAAGGCCGCGAAAAAATCTTCGCGGCCTTATTTCATTTTTCAAAATGAAATAAGACCGCAACAAAAAAACGTCGCGGCCTTATTTCCTGCGGCCTTATTTCCATCCCCCATAAAAATTATAATCATTACTTTTGAACAAAGCTGACTTTAATAATTAATTTTTAGGTGTGGTTGATTCTGCCAGTTTATTTGTGCCTTTTTTTTAATTTAAATTTTTGTACAATTTTTAAAATATCTATATTAATTGTATTAATTTATTAATTTGTTTTACTCTTTTATAGCTTATTGTTATCAAATTAAACTTATCTTAATATTTATTTCGAAATAAAATCAGGATAGTGTCACAAGTTTATTTAAACAATGTGTAAAATTAAAATTGTAAGAAAAATATGTAAATTCGCAACAAAAATTATTAATTCGTAATTATAATTATTATTATTGTTGTTAAAAAATTAAGACAACAAATTTTCTGAAGCTTTTTATTTCAATTATATACATGAAATAGGACATCATGAATTTTATTAAAATTTTTTGAAATTCATTTTAAAATATGTATATATTTTCAGGTGTTATCTTCACATTCTTTGTCTTGAGCAAATTTCATTTATTTCAACCTGAAATTTAATATAGAAATAAAAATTGTACCTATAATGATCAATCTATATCTACAATATTCTGAAAATTATTATTAATTTTTGTTTTGTATTTTTAATATTTCTACCTGAATTAAGAAATAAAATTTAAATTATTAAAACGTAATAAAAGAATTGCAAAACTAAAACTTTAATGAACTTCATTAAATATTTGGAATCTTAATTGACTTTGCTGATTATTTATTTACCTTAAATAACCTTAAAAAAATTCATAACATTGTATTGTGAGAATATATTTTTTTTAATAGATTCATTTTCATTCTTATCGATTTATACGCCTGTGTGCTTGTTTAAAATGACCTTTGTGTAGTAGTTCAATCGTTCTATGATCCGAGATCGTTTTGAGAATGCGTTTTTGAAATTAAAGGTTTTTTATTTTTGAAAAATTTTAATTTTTTTAAATACCGTATGTTTAAATATTAGTTAGACGAAAAAAAAAAAACAGTAGATATCAATAATTGATATTTCACACAAATATTAACTATATATCTACATTCTATATATGTAGATACATACTTTGATATTGGGAGTATGTTTAGCTCTATTCATTGTATACATATATTATAAGAATTTATTTAAATTAGCTGGAGACAATTTAATTATATTTATTTCACTTTTCGTGAAAATGGATAATTCATCCATCCCATTGATTAAGTAATTTTGAATTCTAGAAAACTAAACTCAACTTACATATATTGTATCTATTAGAAATTTTAATTTTAATTTAAATTTTATTTTTAATTTTAATTTCAAAGGTAATTCAATTTATGATATTTCACAAATAAATGTCATATATATAGCAATATAGCAATAGAATTAAGAATTAAGTAACAATATTTTTAGAAGATATGATAATTTTTTTGCTTTTGATTTTAGAATTATTTCGAGGTAATGAATGTAGAAAATGCAGATGAAACTTCAGAACCTGAAGTTGGAAAGTTTAGAACAATACTACCTCAAGTTTTAGCAGCTTCGATCAAAAATTTACTTATCGTTCAAATAGGAATGGCACAGGCTTTTCCGACAATTGTTATTCCAGCCTTACGAGGTACTATTGAAAGAGATCCAAATGAAGTTTTAGAATTCACTGAAGAGGAAGCTTCATGGTTTGGTGAGAAATATTTATTAATTTATTTAAATTCTCTAAACTTGCAGAGATTGAAATTTAATTTTATGTGTAGCTCAGTTAGAATTCAAAACTATTGTTTTTGATCGAAAACAGGCAGTAGAACGTCTGCAGGATGCAGCTGTATTTTGAATGAAAATTGTTTTGGAACTCACAAATCAATTTTTGACAGGGGACAATTACTGTTTTATTAAGTTACCAAACTAGTTCCTTTTCTAAATTATATAACTACTACATTTTAGCTATAATAATAATGAACTTTACTTATAAAATTACATATATATAATATTAAATTTATTCAGCTGAAAAAAGATCATGACAGATTCGAAAAAAATGTGCTTATTTAATAATTTTTAAATGTTGAGAGCGAAAATTTTAACCAATTATTCTATAAAAAAACAAAATTGGTGAAAAACTTTTTATTTGTTGAAGAATAGTTGATGTTTTAAAATTTTTCAATACTACTCAGTTTCGTATTGCTTAATTAACATAAATATTTAACTTAACAATTTCAATATTTACAATCTATCATTGAATTTAAATTTCTAAAAACATTAAATTAAAAAAGTTTGTTGAGTGTAGGAGGAAAATTGGGTTGTGAATATGGGAAACCACCATGCAGAGAAATGTTTTTATATTTGCTTGTATGCATTTTATTTAATCATACTTCATAACACGCATACTATGTAACCCAATTAAAAAAAATTAAAACTACGTCAAATTTAGTTGAGAACTAAAACTTGGTATTAATATACTGAAAAGATGCTCTTGAAATCATCAAAGAGATATTTCGGATTTCAATTTAATTTCCTATTAAAATTGCGAATTAAAAAACTAAGTAATAAACGAAGTAATGAACTAATCAGGCCAATATCAAAAAAAGTTGTACTGGTACGCCAATTCTAATAAAAGACATTTCAATATATCATTTGGTTTAAAAAAAATACATTTCCTTAATCCGTAATACTTAACATTGCATTAACAATTTGAGTAAAATCTACAATAATTTTAGTAACATCAATAATTCTTTTAATTTTATGACACAAGCTTTATTAATTTTAGGTAGTATCACATTTATTTGTCAACCTATTATTCTATAAAAAAACAAAATTGGTGAAAAACTTTTTATTTGTTGAAGAATAGTTGATGTTTTAAAATTTTTCAATACTACTCAGTTTCGTATTGCTTAATTAACATAAATATTTAACTTAACAATTTCAATATTTACAATCTATCATTGAATTTAAATTTCTAAAAACATTAAATTAAAAAAGTTTGTTGAGTGTAGGAGGAAAATTGGGTTGTGAATATGGGAAACCACCATGCAGAGAAATGTTTTTATATTTGCTTGTATGCATTTTATTTAATCATACTTCATAACACGCATACTATGTAACCCAATTAAAAAAAATTAAAACTACGTCAAATTTAGTTGAGAACTAAAACTTGGTATTAATATACTGAAAAGATGCTCTTGAAATCATCAAAGAGATATTTCGGATTTCAATTTAATTTCCTATTAAAATTGCGAATTAAAAAACTAAGTAATAAACGAAGTAATGAACTAATCAGGCCAATATCAAAAAAAGTTGTACTGGTACGCCAATTCTAATAAAAGACATTTCAATATATCATTTGGTTTAAAAAAAATACATTTCCTTAATCCGTAATACTTAACATTGCATTAACAATTTGAGTAAAATCTACAATAATTTTAGTAACATCAATAATTCTTTTAATTTTATGACACAAGCTTTATTAATTTTAGGTAGTATCACATTTATTTGTCAACCTATTGGTGCTTTTTTGTCCGGATGGATTGTTGATCCATTAGGTCGGAAAAAATCAATGATGTTAGTTAATATTCCATACGTTATGGCGTGGATTATATTATATTATGCGAATTCTGTTGCTATGATGTACAGTGGAGCAATATTATTAGGACTTGGAGTTGGTCTTACGGAAGCTCCAGTAATAACATACATTGGCGAAATTTGGTATATTAATTAGAAAAATATTTACAATAAATTTTTATACGATTAATCAAGTTCAAGTTACTGACAATTGGATTAATTGTTAGTTCTAAAACATCCGTTTGGTTTTTATATTTTCTGAATTTATTTCTAAAATTTTTGTTATTTTCCTAGCCAACCATCGGTACGAGGTGTTTTAATTAGTTCGATAGGTGTTTCAATTTTTTTTGGAATTTGTGTGGTATTTTTATATGGAGCAGTGATGCAATGGCGGATAGCAGCTTTAATGTGCTTGATATTACCAATTTTAATTATGATAGTTCTTTGTATAATACCAGAAACACCAATGTGGTTTATTTCGAAAAATCGAAAAGAAGAAGCTTTAAAATCTCTTCAATGGTTGCGTGGATGGGTATCTCCCGAAGCGGTTGAGAAAGAATTCAAAGAAATGGAACGTTATAATGAAAATATGAAGAAATGCAGTGATTGTCAACATAGTGGTGCAATAGAATGTCCACATCCACCAGCAAGTTTTATAACAAAAATAAAAGATATTTTCAAGCCCAATACCATAAAACCAATGTTATTAGTTATAGCTTTGTTTTTTTTTGGTCAATTTAGTGGAATAATGGGTATGCGACCTTTTCTGGTTCAAATTTTTAAAGCATACGGAGTTCCAGTTGATGCGTCAAATGCTACAGTTGAAGTTGGTATTTCAAGTTTTGTTGGTGGAATAGCATGTATGATTTTAATACATTTCGTTGGCAAGAGAAGATTATGTCTAATTTCGTATATAACATTATCAGCATGTAGTTTAGTAAGTTTAATTCATAATTATAATTATTATTGTTTTAATTCATTGTCTTCATAAAATTTTATCTACAATGTAGTATAAAATTGAAATCAAGATAAGGTGCATTTTTATGAATACTCTGTGCAATTTGACTGTTTTGTTGCATTGATACTTTATCTGTAATTATTTTGCATTTTATTTTAGTTTTTGGGAGGATTTGCTGAATATAATTTTCCACCGAATTACAATTCCTTTGATTTGGATACAGAAATAAAGGTGCCTCCACGTATGTTTCCATTGATATTATTTTATCTTTATGGTTTTTGTTCAAATTTAGGAGCCTTGGCGATACCATGGTTTCTTTTAAGTGAAGTGTTTACATTTAAGTAAGATATTTTTGTAAACATAATGTACATAATGTATTCATCCCGATATTTTCTGCTTTTCATAAAATTTGTATTTTTATTGTTTTAGTGTACGTGGCTACGCTAGTGGGTTATGTGGAGGAATTGCCTATTTTTTAACTTTTATTGCATCTAAAACCTATTTGAATTTGGATAAAGGTTTATCATTAAATGGTGTTATGTGGTTCTATGCAGCCATTAATATTGGAGGGTAAGAATAATGGTTTGATGTTATTAAAAATTTTTATTAACATGAGTATTTTTCAGAATGCTTTTCTCATACTTTCTTCTGCCGGAAACCGAAGGAAGAAAATTAGAGGATATTGAAGAACATTTTTCAGATAAATCGAAAAACGTTTGGGATTTAGAAATTAAAAAAGAAAATAAGCATCTTTCAAAATGGAAAATTGAATGTGGTGACGACAACGGATCAATTAAAGTTCGAATCAACAGAGCTTTTGTACGATAAATAAACAATAAGTTTTCTTAAGCTGATTATTTGTTTCTTTTTCTCCAAAAAAAATGTATTTATTTTTGTAAATGAACTGAATGGAGTAAGTTAAAATGTTTAATAGTTGTAATCATATGAATTTATCTTTTTTTTTATTCAACTTTGAATGTTTTCGCTTATCTTAATGTTATTATGTATTTTAGATTATTATTAGATGTAAAATAATGTATGTAGGTATAGTTATTTTTTGTTAGTGAAAAACGATTTTTTGAGCTGAAAAATGTTCTATTACACAGGCACAGAAGTGTTAAACGCATTAAAAATTTATTTATGTAATAGCTTTATTTTAAGGAGTGCATATTTTATCAAAAATATAATTAAATTATTTTTTAATTTTGTAAATAAATTTAAATTGTTTTACCAAAAATTAATAAAATGTAAGTTTTATAATTTCTCGTAATCATGTATATAATAACTATGAAGCAGTATAATTATATTTTATAAGCAAAACGTTTTTTTTTGTTGTTTAATAAAATTATATTATAATTTCTTCTAATATTTTATTATGACTCTTATAAATGTTTGAAAACCATTAAAAAAAAAAAATGATGGCTATAAAAATAGATTGTACATACTTAAAAAATGTGGCGCATAAAGAAAATAATTTTTACATTTTCGTAAGACATCACCGCTTATTTTAATTTATTAACTTATCAATATCAATAAATAATTTCATTGAACTTCATTTTTTGCTCTATTTTCAATGAAATTGCATTCATATACGTTGAGATGGCATTGTAATGAAATCAATTGCAAACAATTTATATGCACACTATAATTTCCATGTAAATCAAATATATATAAATACGATAAGTAATATGAACTTATAATATAATGCTTAATGCATATATGTAATATGTTTTTCTTGCAATTGTTATATTCTTATTCCTTAAAAAAAAAATAATTTGATAGAAATGACCGCAGCCAAGAAAACCGCTAGAATCTAAACTTAGACTATATGCCAATAATTGCGATGATGGTTCTTTATCTGTACTTCATTGAGCTTATCTTTAATTGAATTTTAGAGGTTTATTTATCTTAAAAAACAGTTTACATTTTTATAATCTGCAATACTAAACACGTGTGTTACACAAAATTTGCATTGCCTTATCTAAATCAAACGTCATTACATCTATTTAATTACTTTCAACTGATCTTTTTTAAAAAGCATTTTATATCCTTCCCTTATTCCTTTTGTAATGGTAATATTAAAATTATAATCAGATAAGTTGCTTGTTGTCAACAAATTTATTTCTTTCTGAATAAATTCGAACTAATTCAGAATAATTATTAAAAATTAAAAAAAAAAAATTAATAAATAAGAATAAAGATTTGTATGAATGAAATAACTTCTCTAAATTTAACATTCATTTTCCATTGCTTCACTCAAAGAGTAACTAGAAGCAGGCCCGTTCTGGCGGAGATGCAGAAGGTGCTCCCATACTTGAGCGGCCAAGTCGAAGGGCTGTTGCCGACCAGCTACTTATTTAAAAAAAAAAAAAATTAAAAAATATTATTGTAATTTGGAGTACTAAACTGTAAAAAAAATTAAATTTGGTCGAATTAAGTATAGAAGGAAAGATTTCATAAAACATCTCTAATTTTTTTTATGTATTTTCCAATTTACTTATACTTTTTTTTAAATTCCATGACAAAACTTTAAATTTTGCTATTAAAAATTTGTTAGTATTAATAGGGTCGGAAATATTGTTTTTGCAACTGAGCAGCCAACAACGCAGAAACGGCACTGATGACTAGAAGCTATCACATTGTTCTTCTTATATATATCAGTGACCACAAGGCATAATCGCCTAACTCGATTTTGCTACTTTTCAGGAGAGCAGTTTAAAGTTTCAAATCTTTAAAGTTTAAAATTGGCTAAAGTTATGTTAGGAAAAAATCTAAGTATTAAAAAAAAAAAAAGAATGATTGGAATAAAGACTTATTATGTTAAGATAAGAAATTTTTTTTTTGATTTCTGAAAAATAATCAGAGTTAAGCTATTATTCCAAAATCATAAGAGATTAAAAACGACTTAGGCTATTATGTTTTTGGCTGTAAAAAGTTTAATTGTAAAGCTAGGAACGTAAAAATTTGTGAATATACGTAGAATCATATGACCAAACCGCCTAACTCGACCAAACCGCCTAACCCGACTTAAGCGGTTATGACTTCTGCTCACAGATATTTTTTCCATTCCATGAAACTTAACATCTCAAGACTTACTGTTTGTTGGAGACAGAAAGATTTTTTTTTCTCAATCAATATGCAGCTAGTAAATAGGTGGTTCAAACCAACCCATTATCAACAAATATACATAACTTACAATAATTTACTGATGATTTTAAATTTTTTTTAGAAAAGGCATTAAGGCTCACAAAAAGCACTTTGCAGAGATAAGTCGGTAAAAATTTAAAAACAACTACTTCCATATTTTGCATAAGTAAAGACAAATAAATTACTTACTTATCAAATTCTCAAGCTAATCTGTATTTGGAGTATAAATTTGTGAATTATAAAGTTTGCAAACAAATAGTAAAAGCTTTTTATTGAATTATTGTCAACATTCTGATTTATTATATTTATTAGTATAATTTTTTTTTTTTAATTTACGTTTGCAGAATAAGAGCTCTAGGAAGCAGAAAGATATTTGTTTTTAACTTAAATTTATAAATGTGGGATACCTGAAACATAACTATAGTGAAGACTTATTTCATTCTTATTTCAATGAAAACGTACCGTCCAAGAAAAAGAATTTTAATGAAATATTATTATAGAATAGAGATTTTAAATTTAGGTTATATTGAAATTTGTAGCAAGTCAACGTAAATTTTTAGCTTATGTATATCAAAATTTTATTTACTGCAGCATTTTTTTAGAACAGTACAGTATCAGAAAATTAGCATACTGATACTGAAATTTCTTTGCACTACCAGTACATTGTAGAAAAATATTGCAGTATTTTTGCAGTACCAGTATAATATTTTTGAATTAGGTACCAGTATACCTTTACATCATATTGCATTCAGTACAAAAATATTTAAATTTAGTCAGCTCTTGTTTCATCTAATTTCTTTATTACTCGTTAAAATTTGAGATCAATAATGAATCTGTCATGACGATATCCAACAAAAAGAAGGCTCGATAACTATTGTTCTCTAAATTGACAATCACAAGTAATAAAAATTTATGAAAATATGATTTATAAAAATTTATGAAAATATAATTTATAAAAATATGAAATTAATTAGTTATTAGTGTGAAATAAAAAACTACAAATTCCACTTTTCCAACTTTCATTCAGTTCTGTAATTTTGTGGAAATAAGAAGTATTTAAATTTCATTAATAAAAAAAAAACAAACGATAAAACAACTTTCTTGGAGCCTTTGTTAATTTTTTCCTGAAATGGTGTAAGATTAATTTTTTTGCTAAATATATTTGTTTAGATTTCAATTTCAAGTGTTAATTATTGTTGGTTTTAATCATCCAATTTATGAAAGAATTTACCTCTTGAAAAATTTTGAAACTTTTACTGCACCAAAATAAGAACAAATAAGCAGCAAATATCACTTTTTTGTTTTTTTTATTATAATGAATCTTTTTGAGCCTCTGATTTTTCTTAAATGAAAATTGTCCATAAATATTTATAATTCCAATATTGGACTGGAAAATACTGAATGAAAATACATAGTGTTATAAAAATTTAACTTTTTAAACTTTTTTTTTCAATTTTCAAGACAAACTATTTCATCTGAATATGACGAAGAAAAGAAAATAAAACCAGAGGCTGGATTATTTCGTACAATATTACCTCAAGTTTTAGCAAGTACCGCTAAAAATCTTCTCTTAATTGATTTGGGTTTATCAATAGCATTTCCGACAATAGTTATTCCGGCCTTACGAGGTACCATTGAAACAGTATCAGGTGAAACATTACGTTTTACTGACGATGAAGCATCTTGGTTTGGTAAGTAAAATAAATTTTCCTTGAATTTGGATAGGTAGGTATTTCATTAAACTTAGGTCTATATCGCCAATTTATGCCTTGAGCACAGCTAATACCGCAAAGCAATTTTTGAAGGAATGTTCCGGAAACCTGTTCACAGCTAATTTTACCTGAAAGCAAAAAAATCAACTGCAAACAACTGCTTTTGTTTTTTTTTATAATATGATTGTGACAGAAAAATGCAGCAAAACCAAATTTCGATGCAAAAGAAACGCTGTGAAAAAGAAACAAAAAAATTATTTTGTGACGTAGTCAATTCTTTCTGGAGCAAAAAAAAAAATAAATTGAGTTTTCTAATTAAATATGAAATCATTTTAAGAAATTCTTTTTACAAAAAATCAATAAAATTAATATCTTTCGTTTTTCATAATTCTTATTTAAATTAACTAAGAAATAACGCAGAAAATCGGTTTTTACGGTAGCTCAAAATTGCTTTGCGGTATTAGCTGTGCTCAATGCATTTCTTCGTAGTTATTTGTAATCCTAATTTCTTTATTTAAAAAATATTTATGAATGTAATTTCGGGTTTCTCCTGCAAGGTATTGAGTATATAACGATTTATGTTATATATAAATTCGTTGCACTTTAAAACATGTAAAAAATGTTTAAAGTATAATAAATTAAAAATAAAGAAATGGTTTTTGAAGGAATTGGAATAAAAATTTATCTACATCCACAATTTTTGAATTTGTAAAAAACTGTATTTCATAAAGTGAATGAACCTTAACTAAAGATTAAAATTTTAAAATTTATGAAATTTATTTCGAAATTGCAATTGAAAAAATGTTTTATATAGTTGATTGTATACTTTATGTAGAATTTTGATCACTTATAGATTTATGAATTTTCGAAGGCAAACTTTATGATTGATTAATAATATTTCTCATGCGAAAAAAATAATTTGATGTTTATAATATTTTCAGGAAGCATTATATATTTTTGTCAACCAGTAGGTAGTTTACTCTCTGGACTAGTAGCTGATTCACTTGGTCGAAAAAAAGCAATGATTGTAGTTAATATCCCTTTTGCAGCAGGCTGGATAATACTATTTTTCACCAATTCATTAGAATTGTTATTCCTGGGTCAAATATTGCTGGGCATTGCAGTTGGATTGTTAGAAGCACCAATTTTAACTTACATAGGGGAAATTTGGTAAAATGAAGCACTTTATAATTTTAATAATAAATAAAAATATTTATTAAATCTCCTACTCATAATATATATTTTTTAGCCAGCCTTTGGTTAGAGGAATCCTGATAAGCTTTTTTGGAGTGTCATTAACTTTTGGTAACTTCGTATCATATTTTTTGGGTACAGTTACAAACTGGCGAACAGCAGCCATAATTTGTTTGGCAGTGCCGATTGTCACATCTACAGCTTTATGTTTTGTACCTGAAAGTCCTATGTGGTTACTGTCGAAGAATCGTGAAAAAGATGCTTTAAAGTCATTACAATGGCTACGTGGATGGGTATCGCCAAAGGCAGTTGACAAAGAATTTAATGAAATGAAAAGTTACAATGAAAATTTTAACAAATGTACATCTTGTTTTAAAGCTAATGTGACTTGCAATCATCCACCCGCATCTTTTACAGATAAACTGAAGGAATTGACTAGAAAAATGACTTTGAAAGCATTTCTTGTCGTTCTGGGATTTTTCTTATTCGCCCAATTCAATGGAGTTCTTGCTATGGCACCATTCATGGTACAAATATTTAAGGCATACCGTGTAACAATCGATCCATCTGTAGCAACTGTTTATTTTGGTGTAGTTAGTGTTATTGCCAATTTGTGTTGCATGGCAACCGTACGAATCTTGGGGAAAAGAAAAATTAGTATAATTGGATTTGCAGGTTCAATGATATGCAGTATTGCTTTGGGAGTCTATGCACAGATGCAATTTCCCTCAAATTATAATTCCTTTGACAATAGTGACGATCTTGACATTCCAACAAGTGCTTTTCCATTAGTTGCTTTTTATGCCTTCAGTTTTTTCACAAATTATGGTGTTTATTCTATACCTTGGATGATTCTTAGTGAAGTATTTGCATTTAAAGTACGTGGTTTTGCATGTGGCATGAGTGCAGCAATAAATTATGCTTTTTATTTTGTTGGCACTAAAACTTATTTAGATTTGGATAAGGGATTATCATTGAATGGTGCAATGTGGTTTTACACAGTTGTAAATTTATTAGGGTAGGTATCGAGTGTTAAGGTTAAAAATTTATCGTTAGACATATAAATTTAGTAAATTTTGTTAAAAAAAATTTCATGAAAATTGATTTTATTTTTAAATTTTACTTGTTCGGGTAAATTTAGTTGATGAATAGAAAAATTATGCCTCAAGCGTGGGTGATAAAAAATAGAGCAGCGGTAGAACTTTGGAGTACTGAAAACCCCAGTTTTGGTACATGTGAATATTTTCGTAACCCAAAAACTAATAATTTTGAGAAACGTTTATAAAAATATAGTTTTCAAAAATTTCAAAAATAATGCATAAATAAATATATTTACTTATTTTAAAATTTTAGGACAATATTTGTTTTCATCATTTTGCCAGAAACTGAAAACAGAACTCTAGAAGATATTGAATCTCACTTCGCAGATAATACAAAAAAAGTTTGGAATATAGATATACCAAAAAGTTTTAATAAAAAACCAGATCCAGAAACTTGTGATGACATTCAAAGTTACGAAAATAAAGCATTCTCTGAATGAAATAATTATGTACGGATAGTTTTAAATTATAGTTAAGTTTAAAATATTTCAATGAATGATTGTATTTTTATAAGCTTTTGTTATAATAATAATATATTAAAATAATAATATTTAAAACTGTTTTTAATTCAAATCTCTAAAAAAAAAATTTTTTATGTTCAAACTTTTTAATGCTTTTACATTTACTTTTTCTTTTGAAACTTTTTATGTTGAATTTTTCTTGCCATCTTAAAATTATATTTGATTACATGAGGTTCTGTATATTAATGAAGATTTATTTCTAGAGCATAACTACTTATTCTATATATATCCCATTATCATTTCTAGTGAATGAAATAAGTTAATTTTCCTAATAAAACATAAATAACTATAAAAGTTAAAATAAATAAATGATTATGAGGAGAGTTGAATGAGAGATACAAAAATTTTATTACATTTACTATTCGTGCAGTATATGCTAAGAAAACTTTCAACTCAAATCGAAAGCGCCTCTTTATATGCAAAAAAACAAAACAAAAAATATGAGGTATTGTATTTGCTCAAAATATTGTACTATATCGAAAACATATTATATAAAAGTACGTACCTATAATTTACCATTTACGTGCTTTATATGCTTAATAATTCTACACATAAAAACTATGTTCGAACGTATATATTCCTATTGATTATTGGATATAATGGATCTTTAAAAATGATTGATACTCTTAAATAAATATTTTCTGAATTCATTTTTATATATAATTTGTTTTTTTAAGGTTTTAGATTTTAGATTTAAGATAAATAATTTTTATTTTCTTGTTCATGTTCAGATAAGTTCTTACATAAAAATAAAAATATTTTTTCACAAAAAGAGATTATAATAACTACCTACTTCAAAATAAAAAAAAATAATTATTTAGCATTTTACAAACGAAAATTAGATATTGAATTATGAATATTAAAAATATAAAAAATAACTTTCATCAAAAATTTATTAAATTCTTCGATATTCTAAAAAAAGAACTATGTTGTATGTCACAAAAATAAAAATGCAAAAGATCATAAATATTATTTACTATACAAAAATGAAAATATGAAATTTACGAAAAGGAAATATTGAATATTTAATACTGTGGTACATTTAAGATACGACAAAAACACATTTAAGAAGATCCTTTAAAAAAACCCCTTAAAATGTACTTCGTTCAAAAATATGTCCCAGCAAATAAACTTAATTACTATATGATTAATCCTATTACACAACTCTTAGGAATTTCGTCACTACTACTTATTACAAGAACCCGATGACATGATGATATCAAAAAATCTTCGAGGAGGAAATCTTGTCATAAACAAAGCTCTGTCTCTTATTTGTTTTATCAGAAAAATCAAGCTTATTTGTACTGTTACACGGCCAAGATTGATTATCCGGTAGCAGAGCCTCAGCTGCAAAAATATACCACAGATTTGAAACAATGTTTTGATCTTCTTATTCTTATACCTTTGTGATTAATTTATGTATTTGAAATACATACATACGTAAATTAATTCTATACTTTTTATTTTTCTTTACTTGTAGATGTTTAACCAACCTGGCAGACGAAAAAAAAAATATTTATTACTAAGTTAAGTTTGTTTAATTAAAAATTAAATTTTGTAAATTGCTTTGTAATTGAATCATTAATACATTTTTTATACTATTTCTTTTTTTTTCACAAAATTATATTTTAAACAGATTTAAAAAAAGAATAAATATTATGTCGATACTAACTATAAAGATTAATAGTAATTTATTATTGTGATCATTTATACATTGTACCTGTTGAACGTAACATCATGTATGTAATACACGCACAGTAATATTTAATCTTAATTACAAAAGCTCGTTAGAAAAAAATTAAATTATTTCTGCCTTATATAATCAGTTTATGTATGTTTATTTCATTTAATTTTTTTAAAGTTCCACTAACTGAAATCATATTATGTATAAAAAGTATTATTGTTTAATTTAAAAAAGAAAAAATATTAATTAGTTGTTTAGGATTTATTACCTTCCTTATCTCTTAACAAATAGAAATATTGTATGTAATCATAAGTATTGTAAAGAAAATCATGGATAAAATTAAAATAAAAATTATTATGTGCCTAATGGTAAATTTTTAGTTACGTACATAAACCAGAATCAGAATCGTAATCTGAATTTAGCAGCAGGAACCCAATCAAATCAAATAGTTTTTTTGATTTTATTTACATATGTACATAATTTGAAAATTGAATATAGAAAATTATAAAAATAATTATGACATTCTGTCGCCAGCACTAGAAAAGCAAGTCATTCGGACTTGTCTTGATTATCACGCTTTTTGACTGTTTTTCGGACGTTAAATTCGTATGCTAAAGTTCTCGTACAGATAAAATTGTAGCACAATGTATGTACGTAGGTAAGGTTAGGGTGGTGGCCCGACCGGCCTCACATAGACCCATAAGGTCTATAAGGGTATCTGTATTTGATTCAGAAAACATACCTTCAGAAAATACCTATTTTCACATATTTTTAGCAAAGACATTCGAAAATAAATAAAAAAAAAATGTAATTACATTTTTAGCAAAAAATCTGTTAATACATTATTAAACATCGTTTAATATATTAAAAAAAAAAACAATATTCTTTTCAAATCGAGCAAAAATTTATAATGCTGGTAAAAAAAAAATTACCAAAAAAATATCTACTTTAGATAAATTTTGCTTTGAATTTTTTACTATTAATATGTATACAGCTGATTTTGGGTTTTTTTTTATCTTAAAAGTTTAATTTTTTTTTCCTTATATGTACATAGAAAATTCATAAAAAAAATTGGCAAAAAATTGAAACTACAATTTCTAATTTATGTGTATAAAAACAAATACCAATCTTTCTAATAATTCAAAAGAGTTAAGATACAAACTTAACTAATTTAAGACATACTATATTAAATTGTATTTTTCCACTAACTTTCAATTTATTCCACAAAACAAAAGTGTTAATTTTTGATGTCTAATAAAAAAAAAGTTTCCATATTTGACAATATCAAAAAAGAAATAAAAAATTAAAGACATACATTTAAGTTTCAAAATACCTATAAATTAATCTACATTATGTTTATATTTACTAAATTGTACAAATTTTTTTTAATTAACATAATAATAAAATATTTTTGTTTATGTACTTTTCACAAATTTGCATTAATGAAGTATATCTCAAAATATAATTAATGTTTAGGAAGTTAAACAAATACTAAGTAATAAAAAAAGATACACATTTTTTCTGCTTTTCTAAGTGTAGACGAAGCTCGAATATAAAGAGAAAGCTTTTGTTTAAAATAACTTAACACGGGAACTTATTATCATTTCTATTACGTTATCATTACCAGTTTCGAAGTGGAGTAATATTTTGTTATAAACTTGTTTTGTTTTGAAGACGTATAAATCAAAATTTACAATTCTGAAAATAAGTAGATGTTTCTTTACGGGGGTAGAGGATTAATTATAAATATGTAGTTTTTAGAGGATTTATTTCAATGAAAATGAATGCGTATGTATAGATGCTTTAGTTATATATAAATTTGGTATTTCAAAATAAAAAATAATTATTCTAAAAAAAAAAAATAATAATTATAATGAAAAAAATTAAAAATTAACTTGGAAATATGCTTATAGTTTTAATTTTGATTGTTTATAATAGAAACTATGTATATATTATAGGTTTTTGACTACTATTTACAATATATAATACAATTATACTTATTTTGTACCGAATTCTGGTCGTTCAATAAAAGTAAAGAAATTTAATTTATTACAGTGTTGCATCAAAAAAGTCTATGATCTTTTAAATTCCTCTTCAAATAACGTTTTTAAGTGAAAAAAGCTTGTTTCAAAATAGTCGCAGATTGTTGCTGATGTGAGTAAGCGAAAGGGTATGATTTAATACGCAACTTTGGTTGTACTAGGCGAGGTGAGATTATGAAATTATCAAAAATAGAATATATATATTAAATTCTATATTCTCATAAAATTACATTTTAAATTAGATTCCAAATTATTTAATTCTGATTAGACAAAGTCCTACATTTAGTTAAAAAAACCATTATTTAAATATACCTACCTAAATATTTTCATTCAATACATAATTGTTTCCTTTTTACCTTATATATGCGCTATCTTCCTCATAATGTGCTACCGTTAAAAGATTTAAGAACTGTAAAAATATAATAACTCTAATTAAATTAGCAAAATTCAATTAAAGTCTAAAAATAATTTCACTGCAAATATTCTTTTTATTTAATTAGGTATACTTTTTAAAAATGAAACCGGTTATGACTTAAAAGTTTAATATGTACCATAAGTTAGAATTTGAGAATAATTTTTTTTGAATCAATTCAATCATATTGTAATTTTTTTTATTACTTCACAATGTACCCATATAGAAATTGATTCTAAAACGCAGAATAAAATTTTCTATTACTTTTATTATTAGTATTCTAGTCAATAGTCGATATTTTTACTGAGCAATCGTTAAACACTATAATCACATGTCTGTGGCAGAATTATGCAGAAGCCTTTACTGAATTTATAGCTATTGGACTCATATTAAAATTACCATTTATAATGCCTTAAGCACAGCTAATACCGCAAAGCAATTTTTGAAGGAATGTTCCGGAAACCTGTTCACAGCTAATTTTACCTGAAAGCAAAAAAATCAACTGCAAACAACTGCTTTTGTTTTTTTTATAATATGATTGTGACAGAAAAATGCAGCAAAACCAAATTTCGATGCAAAAGAAACTGTGAAAAAGAAACAAAAAAATTGTTTTGTGACGTAGTTTTTCTGGAGCAAAAAAAAAATAAATTCACTTTTCTAATTAATTATGAAATAATTTTAAGAAATTCTTTTTACAAAAAATCAATAAAATTAATATCTTTCGTTTTTTATAATTTTTATTTAAAATAAATAAGAAATAACGCAGAAAATCAGTTTTTACGGTAGCTCAAAATTGCTTTGCGGTATTAGCTGTGCTCAAGACATAAGGATATCTAATCTACACTTGAGGGGTATAGTAATCACAGGCAGTTTCTCCATTTTTTTTCACAAAAAAAAACTGAATGCCAATAATCCTCCAGTTGAAGTTCATAGTTTTTTTTTTGGGAGCAATATTTTTATATTTTAATTGAGTTTAATTGAGTATAAGAGTGCTCTAAACCATAACCAGTATTTTTCAATCTCCCTACGTTATAAAATTTAATTAATGAATTCTAATATTTTTATATATGTGATAATATATCTATGTATGCATGTATTTTTTTTTGTCCGGGGAATTTTTAGTAAAAGTAGTTAACTTTTTTTCAAACCACGAATTAGTTTCAAAAGGTACATCGAAAAGTTCAACACGAATGACAATAAAATTTTTAAATTAATTTCTTTTTATTTTATTATTATAACAAATTAAAACGAGTTTAATTTTTTTTTTTTTTTCAAATTTAATGACGGAGTGAGTATTTTAATTTAATATAATCATCAAATTAAATAGGTTCTAAAGCGAATAGAATTTTAGCAGAGCTTATAGAAAATTACTCAAAAAGCTTTTTTAATTTTCAGTTTATTTTACAATTATTAATTCTTTTGACATTGTTCTATAAATTAAATTAATATTTTTCTTGAATTGTTCTGAAATAAAATCGCTTGAAAATTTAAAATAAACGAACATGCTAAAGACAGTTAAGATCTTCTTCACCGGCAGCTTTGAGATGTGCAGTTCTTACAGATATACCATTTTTGCAATATTTATATTTTTTTATACCAAGTCACACAAAAATGTCATCGTATTGAAAGAAGTCAGTAAATAATTATAATTTTTGGTTTGATCTAATATTTTTATGATTTGCCCTGTAAAGTAAATAAAATATGCTAAATGCTTCGTGTTTTCATTGTTATTTCCACTCTTGAGGGACAATTTATAATTTTGATGAAATTCGTGATTTTAATTTGGATATCTGGTTTTTTCCAGATTTAGTTAAGGCACCTAACCTTCACACATAATGTTCTGCACTTTAATATTTAAACTACATCTAAATGCTATTCTAGGAACTGAAAAAAAAATAACCATTATTTGTTGATTTTTGGACTTTTTAAAATCAATACAAAACTTTAAAAATAAATAAAATTATTCAAACTTTCTTTCAAGGAATAAGAGCCCAATAATCGAAGATGATATTGACCCAAATCGCAAAACGAAAAAACTGAAATCGTATACAGCTCAATTGTTGGCTAGTACTATTAAAAATTTGTGTTTAGTAGATTTAGGTATTGCAGTTACATTTTCAACAATAGTTATTCCAGCTTTGCGTGGCACTATAGAAACAGATGAAAAATTACATTTTACAGATGAGCAAGCGTCCTGGTTTGGTAAGAAGTTAACATGTAGCTGTAAAATTAGTTTAAAAAATAAATACCTACATACATTTCAGGCAGTATTATATATATTTGCCAACCATGCGGCAGCTTACTGTCCGGTGTAATATCTGATTGGATAGGACGAAAAAGAGCAATGATTTTTATTAATATTCCATATGCAGCTGGTTGGATAACTTTTTATTTGGCTAATTCTGCAGAACTTTTATTTTTGGCACAAATTTTATTAGGACTATCAGTTGGGTTAACAGAATCACCAAATTTGACTTATATAGGTGAAATCAGGTAATTAGGATAATGAAAGATAATGAAAATTTATTATTTTTTTAAAGACAAACCTAAAAGTACTTATCGGACTTTAAGTACTTTCATCTTTTATTGAGGAATGTTGGACTTATCTAAATGTACATAATATAAATTCGTACGGAAGAGTAATTTGAATCAAATTACTTGGTTACCTAATTTATTTGTAGCAATCAACTTTGTTTTTGTTATAAACGACAACGATTAATAAAAAAATTTTGTGACCTTCTAAAATGTTAAGTTTTAACAAATACACAATGGTCTTATCCTCAGATTACCGTTCAGATTATCATTATAATAAATTTTATTTTTTAAATATTTTGTGATTACAATAAATTCTAAACTTTTTAAATGCTTTTAAATATAACGTTATAATGTTTATAATTTTTGCACGTTTTTTAGTCAACCTTCAGTTCGGGGATTATTGATAAGCATTATTGGAATTTGTTTAACAATTGGTAACTCGTTGTCATACGTGTTCGGATCACTGACGACCTGGCGTAATGCTGCGATAATGTGTTTGGCTGTACCAATAATTATTGCAATAGCTATTTGCTTTATACCGGAGACACCAATTTGGCTTTTATCGAAAAATCGAGAAGAAGATGCTTTGAACTCTTTGCGATGGTTGCGAGGATGGGTATCACCACAAGAGGTTGAAAAAGAGTTTAACGAAATGAAAATGTACAATGAAATCGTTAAGAAATGCACACCTTGTTGCAAAGCTAATAAATTATGCGATCATCCACCAGCAACTTTTACTCAAAAGCTCAAAGATTTACTCAGAAAAAAAACTTTGAAAGCATTTCTTGTGGTATTAGGCTTATTTGTTTTTGCACAGTTAAATGGGGTGCTGGCGATGGGACCCTTTTTAGTGCAAATTTTCAAAGCTTATAGAGTTCCAATGGATCCAAACTTGGCCACAGTTTATTTTGGTGTTGTCAGCATTATAGCCAATATTATTGTTATGATAACAATAAATAGATTGGGAAAGCGTATAATTAGTTTAACTGGCTTTGTTGGATCAATGTTTTGCACAATAATTTTAGGAGCTTACGCACAAACCAAATTTCCAGAGAATTACAATTCCTTTGAGTTGATAGAAAATTCAGATATTGAAGAAAATGTTTTTCCTCTTATTATGTTTTTTGCATTTAGTTTTTTCATGAATTATGGGGTTTATTCGATACCGTGGATAATATTAGGTGAAGTTTTCACATTTAAAGTAAGAGGATTGGCTTGTGGCGTATGTGCAGCAATTAATTATGTATTTTATTTCATTGGAACTAAAACGTACGTAAATTTGGACAAAGGACTATCATTAAGTGGAGTTATGTGGTTTTATTCAGTAATGAATTTTTTTGCGTAAGTATAATTTTTTCAACTGATCTGAATTTTAAATTTTTACTTAATTTCAAAAATTATTATTATCGTGTAAACACAAACACATGTACATATTTTTTATTTCATCTAATTTTTTAAAATACACATGAATTATTGTGTAATGCTCCCACTGGAAAACACTGAAGTCTCAGTTATAACCTATTTTATTTACTTATTTTTAATCTGTTTGGCTTTAATACGATATACTTAGTTTATTTCTAATACGGCTAAATTCATTAAAAACTGTACACGCTGTCATTATATAATCTACTTAATTTTTTAACTAATTTTTAGGGTGATATTCGTTTTTTTCATTGTACCAGAAACTGAAAGCTGCACTTTAGAGGACATTGAAGATCATTTTGCCGATAATTCTAAAAAAATTTGGGATTTAAATATTCCAAAGAGTTTAGAGAAATTGGATAATACTCAACGTAATAAAAATGAAAATTTGTCAGGCTATGTCAATCAAGTGTATACGGAGTGATAAAAATTCAAGCATACAATAAGTCAAAATATACACTATTTATATTGTGATATTGGATATTAAAAATTGTTATATGTATATATTTTATGAAATGTGCTATTAATGTTGTGTTTTTTTTATTGGCTACTGAAGTATTATATTTTGTATTGAAATGTAAAATTTATTGTATTATAAATTATAATTATTATACAATGTTTTTGAAAAAAATAACACGTTATTTCTTTATTTATATTGTTTTGAAAATGGAAACATACAAGCATAAGGAAAGTGATATCAATGACTATTCAATTTCAAACTATATTTTTTAGAGAATTTAATTGTTTTAAACAAAAAATTCTCTAAATTTTTTTTGCAGTAGATATATACAGGCCAAGGAAGAGTGGGGGGTTTGTAGGGTCTTTTAACTCGGCCCCTTAATTTAGGGGGCCTCCAAACAACATTATGCAAAACGATCAAAAAGTTTACTTTGAACAAACAACTAACTGCTCAATATTATGATTTCATTCTTGTGGTTCTTAGTTTATTATGCTTTGAGTTGTAACATAAGTTGAAATTATTATATAAAAGTTTACTAAGCAGTAGTCACTACTTGGTTAGTACTTAGTATTATTTCACGTTTTGAAAAGTTTAAACCGAAATTGTTTTAGTTTTTTTCGGTAGAATTTAATTAACCTCTACAACTTAGTTTTTTTTTAATTCCATTAAACTGCGGTAAATTTTTTTCATTAAATATATTCACATATATCACATATATTGTGACCTGGGCTTCAAGTTTCTCTCACAGGCCCTGGGTATACATAATTATTTGATCTGTCTAACATTTTACCACAACAAAAGATTAAAAAAATTGGGTTAAATAATTGGCAATATTTATGATTCCCGGACAGTTGCCCAAATGACATTTGCCAATCTGACATTTGCCCACGGACATTTGACAATCTGACATTTGACAATCTGACATTTGACAATCTGACATTTGACAATCTGACATTTGACAATCTGACATTTGACAATCTGACATTTGACAATCTGACATTTGACAATATGACATTTGACAATCTGACATTTGACAATCTGACATTTGACAATCTGACATTTGACAATCTGACATTTGACAATATGACATTTGACAATCTGACATTTGACAATCTGACATTTGACAATCTGACATTTGACAATCTGACATTTGACAATGTGACATTTGACAATCTTACATTTGACAATATGACATTTGACAATCTGACATTTGACAATATGACATTTGACAATCTGACATTTGACAATATGACATTTGACAATCTGACATTTGACAATCTTACATTTGACAATCTGACATTTGCCAACGGACATTTGCCAACGGACATTTGCCAAACGGACATTTGACAATCCGACATTAGCCAACGGACATTTGCCAATTCTACATTTGCCAACGGACATTTGCCAATTCTACATTTGCCAACGGACATTTGCCAATCCTACATTTGCCAACGGTCATTTGACAATCCGACATTTGACAACGGACATTTGACAATCTGACATTTGACAATCTGACATTTGACGAATTTTTTTGCCGTTTTACAAAAATTTTCTTTTTTTTTGGAAAAATTAGCTTTTTTTGAAAAAATTTAGCATGTTTTCGGTTAAATATTGCAGAAAAATCCTATTAAGATAAACCGTAGAACACGAAGTTCGCAGTGTATTTTTTATTCACTGTGATTTATTAATAAACTAGCTACGACTCTGACTATTTTACTTTTGCAAGTGGAATTTTTGTTATAAGGTTGATAGAGAATTATAAAAGCCAGTTATTTTATTAATTTGGAGAAAACTATCTACGGGGAAAAATTTATCATATTTACTTATTCATGGAATGAACAGGTTTCCAAACCAAGCCAAATTTGTGTTTTTAATCATTTCCTCTTTTTATGTACAAAACTTGAATGAAATCGGACGCCAAACAGGTTTTAAAATAGCCTCTAATAACCCACGACCCGAGGTAAAGACATGGTGTAAGTTTGATCGATTGAGCGGTAACATATAAGCAGACAGACAAACATACTTTAAGTTTTATATATATAAAAGAAGATAGAAGATATTTATAGTAAAAAAAATATGTAAATGTGTGTATATAAAACCATAAAGTTAGTACTCTTTATAAGATTTTACTAGATGAATTAATCTAAAAATATAGGTAAATTATTGAAAATGCAGAATTACAAATTTTTTTAAAGGTTTTTAAAAAATAAATATCATTTCGCAACGATTTTAAAGAGTCAAATCCTTTAAATTTAGGAATATTCGGCGTTGTTGTTGAAATTTAGTAAATTTATAAGTTTAGTGTTGCGAATTTACACAAATTTTTGATTTAGTTTTAACACATGTATATAAATTAAATTCTTAATTTGAGTAATATTTATTTTAAGATGGTCAATCTTAAACGACATAATGAGTAACTTTACGCGGCTGCTAACCAGAACGCAACGCCCTTTATTTTCGTTTGAATGTACAGTAGGTTGAGCCAATTATTAAGTAAATTTAAATTGGCTCAAGTTAAACAAAAATAAAAGGCATTGGCGTTGTGGTTAGCAGCAGCGTAAAAGTTATTCATTATGTTACCATATTTAAGAATTACCATCTTAAAACAAATATTATTCGAATTAAGAAAATAATTTATAAACAATAAGCTATTTTTAAAATATCTTACATTTTTCAATGAAATTAGCAACACTGAAATTAGCTTAGGACTAAATTACTAAATTTGATCAACAACGCTCAACATTTCAATATTATCTGCACTTGGACCTTAAAACTGACCTTAGAGCGGAACTGACCTGTATACTGACCTGGGAACAGGCCTTACTCATACAAAAAAAAGGAAAAAAAATAACTAACCTTTGCGTAAAAGGCCACTTGCAGACAAAAAAAGTTAGTTTGCAGACAAAAAATGTCAGTTTGCCAACTTTAATGCTTTTTCCTTGCTTTTTTCTGCCTTTTTTCTATAAATTTGAAAATAAACAAGATGGAAAGAGTTTGTTTACACATCTTTTTTTTTTTAAGTTTCAAAAAATAGAGTGTGTACGGGTTTCGTTAAGGTGGCCTTAGGAATAAACCTTTGCAGACAAGTGCAGAAACGGTATTAGGCTCTTTTAAATTGTGTATTAATTTTTGTTTCTACGGGTTGTTTTGTTTTTCGCAAACCATTTCCTGCTCTTTTTATCGACTCCATGAATTCTGACCGCATGAATTATGACTGCGACTGGCCTCTCAAAATTAATTTTCAAAATGAATTTTGACCCCGCCTCAATTTAGAAAAAAAAAATTAATTTTGACCACGACAAAATGTGCGGACAAAATACATTTTCAAAATGAATTTTGGCCGCGACTCTATTTAGAAAAAAAAATGAATTTTGACCGCGACAAAATTTGCGGCTGTATTATGCAGAAATAGTTTCATCAAAAATATTGCTTAACAAGTATTGAAAATAAAAACAGCTTTTTCATACATTTTGTACGGCCAATTTTCTTTTTTAAAGAAGCGAATGGAACGCAGTAGGGGGCTGTCCTTTCGCGATGACTTCATCACCAAGAGTTACTATCGGCCATGGGGACTCAGGATATATATGTCATTGAAAAACGTAACTGAAATGTTTTTGAAAAAACGGTTTTTTGCAATTTTCTCGGTAAAGCCGGGATCACGTTAAAACAGAATTTAGCAACAGAAACAGAATCCCATACATTTGAACAGAATTTATTGTGCGACAGAATTTTACAACAGAATTTAGCGACAGAAAAATTCATTCTGTCCACAGAATTTGAATAACCTCAAACGAGGTTATTTTCTGTTTCTGTTGCCAGAATGTCAATTGAATTTAATTTAATTTTTTTTTGTATTTGTTATTTACGTTTTTTCTAGTTTTATTTTGTCGGAAAATGGAGAAAACAATTAAATAATAATAATAAAATAATTTTTAAAATCGTAATGACAAGTAAATCGTTCTGTTTCTGTTTTAAAGGCAGCAATCTCATGAGATTCTGACCCAGTGATGCCAGACGTAGGGAATATTCCCTACATGTAGGGAAATTATGTCATAAAAAGACACTGTAGGGAAAAAGGGACAGATTTTTCAAATGTTAAAAAATGTAGGGATTTTTTATCATGTTGGTTGGCCAATATTTTTTTTCTTAAATTCATTGCAAATATTAATAATTACAAATGCAATATTTATTTTTTTATATAATTAATACTATAAAGTATATATCGTCTGCTGAGAAATGAAACGCTGTATAATGAAAAGTATAGTTTCGAGTAATTGAGTTTAAAGATTTGAAAATTAAAAAAAATGTATGGAAAAATATCAAGTAACGTAAAATTTTCATCTAAAAAACACATTTTAATCAACATTAAGAATATTGCAAAATAGTTGTACTTATAAAATCAAGTACGAGGAATCGAATGGTGCTATTATCTAATAATGACGTATAAATATCATACGTTGTTTCATTTCTGAGGAGAGTATATGTTCCTAACTTTTTTAATGATTTTTTTTTTGTTTAGTAAAATTTATAAAATTAATAATAATGATTATTTTTTTTATACAATTAATGCTAAATCTAAATGTTACTGAAAATAAATTTGTAATTTTTTGATATATAAAAATAAAAAAAATATCATAAAAAAACATGAAAAATCAATTTTTTATTTAAAAAATTTGAAAAAAAAACTAAATATCAGTATTTTTTTAAAAAAAAATGTAGGGTAAAATGTAGGGAAAATTATCTATATAACATAGGGAAAAATAGGGAAATTTTTTGCTTGCTGTAGGGATTTTTAAATTTTCAATCTGGCATCACTGTTCTGACCAGAATTTCAGTAGCAGAATAAATTTTTCTGTCGCTGATTCTGTTCTGTTGCTAAATTCTGTTTTAACGGCACCCGGGCTTAACGGTACATTCTAGAATTATAATTTAATAAAATTACTTATGTTTTAAAAAAAAAAATCCAAAAATCTCCAAAAACTTCGGAGTAAATTGCATTTATAACTTTTTCACGCATTTGAACTTTTCATCTTATATTTTTGAAACGGTAAATGAAATCAACCCAATTCTTTAGATTTTTCTAGAGGTGACAGTTGTACGAAACTTTTAAAAAAAAGTTGTTTGAACAACATCCTTTTGGAAAAGGCCTAAAATCCACAGGCGGTTCTAACGGGCGTCGCACACGGCGCTCGCGATAGAAAATTGTAGCTTCTATTCTATTCACAATGCCATGAAAACGTGAATTTTACAAAATGTTTCCTATACTGCAGTCATAGTGGAAAACACAGTATCTACTAAAATCTGAAAAATTTAAGTATTGATGGCATTTGATAGTAAAAATCACAAATTTTTGAATACAAAAAATTTGCTAAATTATTTTTGAAAATCGATCCAAAATTTCAAAAAAGTTTTTTGATTGTAAAATGCTTTGTATATTTTGTTAAAATTATAAAATTTGGCGGCATGTATTTTTAATAATGAAAAAATGTAGCATAACTATACGGAAATACCGTACTATAAAATATACTGAATGAAGAATATTAAAAAAAAGAATAATACAGTACGACTAATAAACTTTAAACCTATTATTCTCATATTCAGTTTTTATGTAGATACTGTTTTTTTCCCCTATGACTGCAGTATACGCGTTCGGCGTTCATCAAAATATAAAGCGAAAATCTTATGGTCTCAAATCATGTTACCGATTTTGGTGTAATATACCAATTGATAAATGTAGAGGTCAATCCGACAATGCTGCAAATATCGCGTAAATATTAGGGTCTGCAAGCGCATATAAAAAGCAACATAGTCCAACGCGCTTTACTAACCATGTATGAGCCATTCTTTAAATTTTGTAATTTAATTATTTTTTGATAATTTAGTTTATAAAAATAATATTTAAATGAAATTGATTTTGTTTGAGGTTTTTCATTAAATTTTAATTAATATTGTTTTATTTTATTTTAATTTAGAGAGTAGGAGCCCAATTTTTTTTTCAGCGCCAGGGGCCCCGACACCGTTAAAACCGCCTCTGCTAAAATCGCCCCGAACCGCCTAGGAGACTTTTTTTTAATTTTTTTTTTCTTGACGGGCTTCGCGCGAACGAATGGGACGCGGTATGAAGTCATTCAAAATGAATAGTATCTTCTCCATAACTATTCTGCATAATACTCACGTTCGCGGCAGCAACTCAATTTAAAAAAAATGAATTTTGACCGCGTCAAAATGTGCGGACAAAATTCATTTTCAAAATGAATTTTGGCCACGACTCAATTTATAAAAAAAATGAATTTTCACCGCGGGAAAATGTGCGGGCAAAATTCATTTTCAAAATGAATTTTGACCGCGCCTTAATTTATAAAAAAAATGAAATTTGACCGCGCGGTCAACAGACATTTTGTCCGCGCCTCAATTTATAAAAAAAATGAAATTTGACCGCACGGTCAACAGACATTTTGTTGCGCGGAAAAATGAATTTTGCCCGCTCATACAAACTTTTTCCGAGTTCATAATTCATGCGCTCATAATTCATTGCTCGCTTTTTATCAACTAATGTTAATGGATGAGCTCCAAGAGGACTCATAAAAAAAGCGGAAAATGATTTGCTAAATCCAAAACAACCCGTAAAAAGAAAAATAAATATATGGCTATTTCCAATATTTTAAAGAGTCAAATCCTTTAATTCTAATATTAAAATGTTCGGCGTTGTAGGTTAAATTTAGTTAATATATAAGTTTAGTGTTGTTAATTTAGAAAACTTTTTGATTTTATTAAAAAATATAAGATATTTTAAAAATTGTTTTAATACAATATATTTAACTTATTTTCTTAATTCGAATAAAATTTATCTTAAAATGATAATTCTTAATTATGGTAAATCTTAAATAACATAATGAGTAACTTTTACGCGGCTGCTAACCAGAAGCCAATGAAGATGTACAAAAAGGAAGTCCTTAAGATGTCTTGCGTTATTGAAGGAAAAATATGACGTCGTTATAGAAGTGAGAAATGAACATAACCATGCTCCGGATTTGACCAAATCCAAGAAAAGATTGGCAGCAAATAAAATGAAAGAAGCAGCTTCTAGCTCAATAAGAGGGAGCACCAGTAAAATTTACCAGAGCATTCTTTCCAAAGAAGGAAAAAGCCAAGAAGAAATAGATAATTTGGCTCTATTTCTGCCAGAAAAGGAAAGTTGTTTGACTCTTATAAGGAGAAATTATAGAATAGTTATAACACAAAAGGAGCCGCAAGACATTACATTTGAAGTACCCGAAGAAGTGAAAAAGCCGAAAAAAGAGGACAAGTCTTAAGCCCATATATAATATGCGATTTTGACCATACAGCAATGAAAGGCATATGGAACATGGACGCTACCTTCATCTACCTTCATCTACCTTCATCTACCTTCATCTAGCAAAAAATATATATGGCAAAGTTAAAAAAGAAAGACTCCGAATTGCATATATTATATTTATTATACATTATATATTATATTATATATACATTATATATTATATTATATATACATACTATGGGTCTGCACGGATCCATTATAAATAAAACAAATATAGAAATTAACTCGAATAAAAAATATTCATAGTAAATTTTATTCACAATAATAATACTCTCAAAACATAATGAGTTGTTCACAAAAATTTCGAGTACTTTTCATTTAAGAATTTTTTATTCATTGTAAATAAATAATATGTACATTTTACTCACAAATATCACATAGTACTACGAGTACTCGTGAATATTTGAATATTGTATGAAATGCATTGATTGAATTTTTGAGTATTATTTATTAAATGAAAAACCGTGGACTTGTTCAAAATAAAGTTTAAATTAGACTAATTCTTATAGTTTGGTTAAACTCGAGGTGACGCACGCGGACGCGACGCAAATGACGTAAGAAATATTAAATGTATGAAAATATATGCACGCGAACAGTCTTGACGTTAACGACGTTAATGACGCTAACGTAAAATTATATGGTCATTAACGTCAATAACGTTTGCGTCGCGTCCGTCGCGTCGAGTTTGCCCAGGCGGTTATATATTTTTTATACATTTTTTGGAATTCAAAATTGAAAAATGAAAACTATATAGCTATATACTTTTTAAATCGTTCTTTATTTGAAAATTTATTTTCTTTATAAAAAAATATTTTTTAATAATTAATATTAATTAATAACACTTTTTACAAGCGACTACGTCTTTTATGTCATCCCCATTCGAATTTTTAATTCTTCCAAAAATATTCCAGGCTTTGCTCGTCACATTACCTTGCATATCAAGAATAATGTACTCTCCTGACAATATTTTTAATTTTATATTACTAATTGACTCGGTAATTGATTGATTTTCATTAATTTCTTCCATTTTTTTTAATTTTCATATAGCACTAAACTACTGTTAACAACTTTTTATTAGTTATCATTGAAATTCACACTTTTTTTTTTCTCTATACTACTAGTACTACGAGTACTATACGAATACACAAAAATATTTACGAATACAAATCATAAATTACGAATTTAAAATTCTAACGAGTAGTAAATTCATGAATAATATTATTTGAGGTTATTTTATTTACGATTCTATTTGACTCAAATATTTTGTTTTGAGTAAAAATGTACTCCTAAATTTTTTTTAAATGTATTTAATATTCATAGTGAAGCGATAAATTTAAATGTATTCTAGTACTCAACCAAATACGAGTAAAAAATATATACTCGTGCAGGTCGCTAATACATATACATATTATATTATATATGTTCTGCCAGTGCGCTCATCATTTCAAAATTTGGGTCTTTTTTAAATTATTTCATCTAGCAAACATTTTTTTTGGCAAAGTTAGAAAAGAAGGACTCCAAATTACGTTTATTAACGATTTGGAATTTCAGAAAGCAATCCGAATGTTGGTGGCCCTGTCATTTTTGAAACCTGATGACATTTCCGATTTGTTCATAAAAATTTCAGAATGCTATCCGGGAAAGAGTTTAAGAAATATATATATGTATTTTGAAAATACATGCATAAAACAATCGATCTTTTCCCTCCAACGACATGGACAAACTATTAAAGCGACATGGACAAACCTTTAAAAAAAATTTGTAATTCTGCGTTTTCAATGATTTACCTACATTTTTAGATTAATTCATCTCGTAAAATATTATAAAGACTACTAACTTTATGGTTTTATATATGTTACGGTGAATGTACGAATTCCGGGGAATGTGAGTTTAAAAACCCGTAATTTTAATATTACATTACATTTACCGGCCCGATTGGCCCCATTTTTGTGTAGGGCGTAGAGGGTTTACCCGTTATCCAAATAGGGCGGTGCGGGTTGGCGGGCGGGCGAACTGGTGGTCGGTCAGTGGGATATGCGGCGCGCGCGGAATTCGTACATTCACCGTAACATATACACACATTTACATTTTTTTTTTAGTATAAATATCTTCTTTCTTCTTTTATATATATAAAACTTAAAGTATGTTTGTCTGCTGCTTATATGTTACCGCTCAATCGATCAAACTTACACCATGTCTTTACCTCGGGTTGTGGGTTATTACAGGCTATTTTAAAACCTGATTGGAGTCCGATTTCATTCAAGTTTTGTACATAAAAAGAGGAAATGATCAAAAACACAAATCTGGTTTGGTTTGGAAACCTGTTCATTCGATGAATAAGTAAAAATGATAAATCTTAATTCCCCGTAGATAGTTTTCTCCAAATTTATAAAATAACTGGCTTTTAAAATTCTCTATAAACCTGATAACAAAAATTCCACTTGCAAAAGTAAAACAGTCAGAGTCGTAGCTAGTATATTTATAAATCACAGTGAATAAATTACACTGCGAATTGCGTGTTCTGGGGTTTATTTCCAACATTCTAGGATTTTTCTGCAATATTCTAACGAAAACTTACTAAATTTTTACAAAAAAAAAAGTAATTTTTTTCATAAAAAAGTAAGTTTTGTAAAACGAAAAAAACTGGTCAAATGTCGGATTGTCAAATGTCAGATTGTCAAATGTCAGATTGTCAAATGTCCGTTGTCAAATGTCATATTGTCAAATGTCCGTTGGCAAATGTCCGATTGGCAAATGTCCGTTGGCAAATGTAGGATTGGCAAATGTCCGTTGGCAAATGTAGAATTGGCAAATGTCTGTTGGCAAATGTAGAATTGGCAAATGTCCGTTGGCAAATGTCGGATTGTCAAATGTCCGATTTTCATGGGCAAATGTCCTGTGGCAAATGTCCGTTGGCAAATGTCAGATTGTCAAATGTAAGATTGTCAAATGTCATATTGTCAAATGTCATATTGTCAAATGTCAGATTGTCAAATGTCATATTGTCAAATGTAGGATTGTCAAATGTCACATTGTCAAATGTCACATTGTCAAATGTCACATTGTCAAATGTCAGATTGTCAAATGTCAGATTGTCAAATGTCAGATTGTCAAATGTCATATTGTCAAATGTCAGATTGTCAAATGTCAGATTGTCAAATGTCAGATTGTCAAATGTCAGATTGTCAAATGTCAGATTGTCAAATGTCATATTGTCAAATGTCAGATTGTCAAATGTCAGATTGTCAAATGTCAGATTGTCAAATGTCAGATTGTCAAATGTCAGATTGTCAAATGTCAGATTGTCAAATGTCCGTGGGCAAATGTCAGATTGGCAAATGTCTTTTGGGCAACTGTCTGCCCCCCATATTTATGTGTTCTGTGTTGTCATAATAATAAAAATTTTCCTTTTATCTTGGAGGTATGATGTGTCTTCATTTCCATATAAGATGCGACACAGATATACATCTTGTCTTGAACCTTTAAATAAAGTAAATAATTTAATTAACTAATTTTTTAAGTTATTTTTAATTCCAAAATATGTTTACTGGAGATTAAATATGCAAAAAAAAAAAAACTTGACTTCTCTCCTGATCTATTCCAACACAAATTTAAAGCCCTCTACAAAATAAAAAAATAATGCATTCAAAGCGTATCTCGTAGGCATAAAAATCATAACAAATGCATGAAACTATACATGGGAATTTCTATACAAAACTTAAAGTTTGATCTGTAAAATGAGATTAAAAGTAAAAAAAACCTAATTTAATTATTGAATGCTATTTATTATATAATTAATATTAATTTTTAATAAAAAAAACCGGATTTATTTAAATAAAAATTTCCATAAATAGATCTAATTCAGTCCATAAATTTTTTCCCTTCCTGTTAAAGTAGGTATATGACTTTTTTTTCAATTTCTAGATTCTATGTAACTATTATACCTTATTATTCTTTAATTTTTAATTATTTAAAAAAAATCAATTAGTTTTGAAATTTAAATTAATTTTGTATAAAATAAAAAAGTATCTCGTATCTCTCTTGTAAGATGTTTGGGATAAATTTCTGTTAGCGTGTACAATCCCGATTTTGCTGAAACTTGTTGGGGGAGTAGAGTCATTTCCCAAACCCTCAAATCCAATACGTTTTTCACCGACAAACCCTCATTTCAGAGATATGTATATCAGATACATTAAAATTACTAAATAACGATACATGAACCGCCAAAGAAAAAAAATGTAAAATCAATTAGTCCGATAATTCAAACCTCCTTATGCTAAATTGATGCGCTAGTGATCCGCCTCTGGAATTACAAATTATATAAGCGAAAACATCAATAATAAACAAAATATATTTAGTACGTAATTTTATTTTGATATTTATGCTTAGTTAACATATTTTAAAAACTTTAATTCATATTTACTTTAAGGTCAGTGGCTTGAACTTGCTATAAATATGATATACCTTCCAAATAATATAATAATAGTTAATTTTCTTTTAATGATAATGATAAGGACAGAGCGTAGATTCAAAAAAGATGTTCAAGAAGATTAATAAAGATGTGCAACTAGCGATTCAGGATCTATATTTTTAAAATCTTAAAATATGATAAATAATCTCCAATCTGACAATAACAGTTCAAAGTTTGGTTAAAAAAATTAAAAATAATTTCTATCGAGAAAAATTACTTTTAATGATGCAATATTTATTTGAACGCTTATTTAATCTTTAGCGATTACTTTCCTTCAGAAAAATTACAAGACCAAAGACACTCAAATAACTCTTAGTGGTTCAATAAAATTTCCAGCTCTAAATTTTTAACCGAAAGAAAGAACAACAATTCAAAAGTAATATTTTATGCAATATAAAATTGAAGCAAATATTTTTGTTATAAGTACGACGAGTCAAAATAGTGTAAAATTATACAGGAGGGTTATTGTGACCAAAAATTCGGACGTGTGGGGAACCCTAAGGGAGATTTTCGTAAGATAGTCGATAGTAATAGTAACTTATAATAACCCTCCAGATTGTTATTTTGTTATTTAAGCACAGCAACGAACTAAATAAGCGAAATTTAAGTAAATTTATTTTGTGGTGAAGTAAAATTTCGGGCGAATAAAATTAAGTGCACATGATACTTTTCAAATATACTTTACTTCAATAAAAAAAAAAATAATTTGAGAAATGAAAAAAATCTACACACACTTAATAGTAGTTCGATTGATTTTAATTTCTCATGTAAGTACATTTTTATTTTGAAGATTATTGGAATTAATACCAAATACATGGTAACACTATTTAGTAAACAAAAATTATTAAAGAAAATAAACAAAAAAAAAATTCAAAATTTTTTTTTTTAACAAAACAAATAGGTAGCAAATAAATAAAAATTTAATAGAAAATTTATTATTAAAAAAAATTAATTAAAATGATGAATAATCCAATGAATCCAGCCGTTAGTGGTGTAATACCACAGCAGCCAGGTAAATTTATTATTATTTTAATTTAAAACAAAAAAATAATTACAACTAACTGAACTGGATTGGATTGGATAAACATTTCTATTATCTAAATATCATATCGAATCGCTGGTAAAAGTCGTATAACATAATAGTAGATATAAGTAGAAAGAAAAGTATTGCACCGCATTTATGATGCCCTTCTAATAATTATCATTGACATTTTGCCAACTAAACTTCTTATCTTCGTTGAAATAAATAAGTAGATTCACATAAAGAATTCTAATTCTCTAATATTCTAAAGGCATGCCGCAACCAGGAATGGTGGGGCCAGGTCCAGGAATTCCAATTCCACCACAAATGATGATGGCGAATTCTCCACAAGCTCAAGCTCAGGTACAAGCTCAAATGCAACAACAACAACAACAACAACAGCAGCAGCAAGCTCCACCGACGGCACAACAGCAAATGGAAAAAGCTGATAATATTTCTAAAATTAAAAGTTTAATAGGCCCACTTAGAGAGAATTTAGCTGCGACATTTAAATCAGCCGCTACTATATTACATCAAAACAATATGGCAGATAATTTGTAAGTCATTAGTCATTACTCGCCAATGCCTACCAATTATCTACTTCCGTTACATTTATTTTTAATTTATTTATTTATTTATTTCAGAAAAAAAGATAGCAGCGTGCAGAGTGCAAAATTTGATAAACATTTAGAGGAATTTTATTCAACTTGTGATCAAATAGAACTGCATATAGTATGTTTTTATATTGTTTTATACTTTCAATGTATCCACAACCTGCATTAAGCTTTCTATTCAAAGTTTAAAAAAATTAAGTTATATTACGTTAATCAATTTCTTTATACACTTAAATATAGATTATTTTTCAATTTCATTTCGTTTTAAATGTAAAATTTTATCTTATTTCATAATGCAATATATATATCTTATTTTATAGAAAACAGCAATGCAATGTCTCCAACAATCCAACTCAGCACAACGTTACTTACCCGGTCGAGTTGCTACAATAAATACAGAACCGTTCTTACAATCTGAACAAAATCCAGCAGCTCCAATGTCATATCCTCAATACTTATCAGTAGTTCGATCGCATATTTCATCCGCAAAAGATATACACGATACTCTTATTTCAGCAGCGCAAAATATATCTCAAAGCGATTGATAAAAGTGCTGGAAAAATGATAATTGATAGAAAGATTTTCATTTTTACATTAAGGCTTTATAACTTATAATAAAATATTTAAAATGACTTTGGCTACATAGTATCAATATAATATAAATGTTTATTATTATTAATTTTAGAAAACGGCAAAAAATAAAATTTATTCTTTTAAAATTTTCATTTAGTTCGAAAATTATAGTTTTATTTATTAAAAATTTAATTATTTTATTCTCATATCGCTTTGTATTTGTATGTGTAAAACGGATTCGATGTAAAACGGATTCGAAAAATTTCTTTTGGTGTAGCCAGTATAGAGAAGCATTCAACAATAATGTATAAACTGTTTTTTAAGTTTGTGTTATCCTAAATTATATTGCTAAAAAAAACTATAATATTAACTATAGTACGAGATATCTCCGGGTTATTGGGTGGAATGGAAAACAATATTCCTGAAAATACATTGACATATGATTCCAGGAGCTTGTATTAAGATTTATGTAACATTTAATTTTTTTTATTGAGTTGATGAGATGAGGAATTTTTATTAATAACTAAATAAAATATATACCTAATTGGAATAAACATGTTAAATTTTGTATATATAAAAATAGAACCGAGAATTGTGATAGATTTAATTTTTATTTTTTCTAAAGAATTCTGTTTTCTAATAATAAGTAATAACAATTCCTCGAAAACAGCAAACAAATTTTTTTCTACTAATCAAATACATAAGCCAAACACTAAATACATGATTGTGTAAAAAGACAAGAACTCTCAATCAACTATCAAATGAATACTCGTAATGGATATGAATCAACTATTTTATTTAACAGATAATGTGATGACCCGTCATTTAACATATTGTTCGAATAATTTTGTCAAAAAAATTTAGATTTTTGAATATAATAATCTTTTAATAGTTTACGATTTTTATTTCCTTTTTATTTTAAACGTTCACAAACAAAATAAAGGAAGAGATCTCCAAATGCTATAGATTGAAATCACAATGTAAAATAAATTAACGCAGAATATAATCGGATTGAGAGTATTATTGGATAGAGAGGAAATAATATCTTGGAGAGTTGGATGAAGTTTTTTTTAAGTATAGAAGACAGAAATTGGAAGACAAGCTATCTTTAGAGAAGACTAAGCTGAGTTGTTGAGAAAAGGATGCAATATTTTCGTATTCCAACGTCCGAATTCAGCGGGATATTAGTGCTTTAATTCGCATGTTATATGGAATGCGTTCAAATTAAACAAACATTTTTATAGTCAGTTAATTTTAATGTCCTTGAATTAAAATTAATTCTATTAATTAAAAAAAAAGTTTGTGTGATGAATTATAAGTTTCAAAAATATTTCACATTCAACAATGATTGAACATTTTCAATGACTTTTATTAATTGATTTATAATAGAAAATTCCCAAGCTTTTGTTTAATTCCCTAAAAAGGCTTTATTTATTTACGATTAATGTTTTTAAGCAAATATATATTATTAAAGACAATATTATTAAAAGACATTAATCAACCAATTATAATTCGCATGTTACGAATTCGAATGACAGTAGGTTTTCATCAACAAAACGTCTACTTTATTTTATTTTTTTTAAATAATAGTCAAAATTAATAATAAATGTAACTTCTAACTACTTGTACTAATACTAATAAGAACAATATTATTTTTTTTTATTTTATTTTGTTTGCTCAAACCTTAATCAAAAAATTAACTTTGTAGAAGAGATGAATAGTTAGTATCTCATATTTTATGTATGTATATCTTATTAAAAAATGAAAGTGGCCTCTGTAGCATTTCTTTCACTATGTGTTGTTCATTTCATCTGTCATACATACATTAACAATTCGATAACCAAGTCACCTCATAAATATCTAGTCTAGGGAAAATTCTTAGTTGTTATAATATAAGTTATCGAACTAGTTAAATATATTTAACGAATTTTACAAACAAATGAAAATAAAACTACACAAAAAAAACAATTACGCTTATAGTATACACAACTGTCATATGATATATTAACATCATTCTCAAATATTTTTTTATATTATTTTTGTTAAATAATATCATAAATTAAAATAAAGTTACATTAATTTGATTTATTGGATTCATTTTTTATTTTAAAGCTATCCTTTCTAATGACAAAGAAAATTATCAATAGTTTAAAATATTTTCTCAACAATATATAATTACAGTGTGTTTTTTGTAAGAAAATTAAAAACAATCAGTTTTAGCTTCAGCATAATTATAAGTATGTTCATAAAATTGTGTTATTAAATTAGTTATGTATTTAGAAATTTGAGATTTTAGGACTCGAGGGCTTACAAACTTCATTTAATAACTGCTCTCATACACACATTTGAAATTAGTAAATATCGAAACAAATTTTACTGTTCCATTCGTATATTTTTTGCAATTAATTTAAAGTTAAGGTAGTAGTAATATATTAGTAAGTTAGGTAAAGAATGACATTGGAAATTTATTGTAAAAATTATGCAATCACTAAAATTAAAATAAATGTAAGTAATGAACATTATAATAATAATAATAATATTAAACAAAATCTTTATATAAATATGTAAACATTATATGTTATGAGTTACACAATTTCTTTGTTTTTAGAATGCCCGGAAGATTTGTCTTGAATTCTTATTTAATAATTTTAATTACAAATTGCTTTCGTGTTAACATTTTATGTATATTCCGCAACAACTATCCCTATACTTGTTATAATATTTCTTTGGCTCCGGACTTCTTAAAAGTGTGCAGTAAGTAGTAATCTGTTATTTATTGTCAAATTGTATCAAAACTATATTAATATGAGAAATATTAGCTTTTCAGCAAATTCAAATTTGCCAAAAAATCAACTGGGAGTATGCAATATTTCTAATCTATATTTACAGATAATAAAAAAAAAATCGGAAATGATACAGCGAGCGTACATAATATGGATAATAAATTTGTCTAGACAATAATTTTGTACTAAACTCTTGGCACAGAAATTGTTAGATTAAGACTATTTGTAGGCTTCAGAACAGATAAATATATAAATTATATAATTCTTTTTTTTTTCCGTAGTAGAAGATAATAATGTGATCATAAAAGAAAATACAGTAAGGATAGTTTTTAGATAGATAATATTTTTTTGGGTTTTAAATATGAAATGACTCGACAATTATAGCTTCGAAAAAGAAAACCAAAATTTTGTAGAAAGCTTCTAGATTCTAGGATATTTTAAAATAATAACTTTTAATTGCATATATATTATGTCAAAAGTTTAGTTTTCTTACAGAAGTTGCCTATTGAGCGGAATTTGTAAATATTTTTATTTTTATTTGTTTATTCTTTAATTCACTTTAATAAATGAAGCTAATAATAAGCATAATTAAGCAAAAAAGTAAAGATTTTTTTTTTTTATCTCATATCCACTGAACAATATCAGGTGTCATTTTTTGATGCAACAGCACACAATATACCGACAAAACAATTGTGTTACAATTTTTCTTTTCATATTATTAAACAAATTTGTTATATTGTTGTTGGTAAACACTTAAACATTTCTTGAGATAAGAAAGAAAAGCAAGTACCAAAAGTTTTTATTTCTTACAGTTTCGGTATACAAAAAATAATAATAAAAACAAAAAAAAAAAAACAAAACGTGCAACTCATTGAAATGGATTATTATATAATTCAATGATACAGACGGTTTATTTTTAATTTTGCTTGAATATAATGAAAATAAATTAACCCCATCACTTGTTTTTTTTTTTACTTGGGAAATTTTCCAACAGTTACGAACAACCATCGAAATGAAAGTTAATTTCTGTTTAAGATAATCTCTAAAATATTCATGACATACTCTAAAAGTAGAGAAACTTTAATAAAATCCTTTCTAAAAAGGGGCATTAAACTATCCTCAACATAAAAGTCACAATCAAAAAGAATGAAATTATTATCATTACTGTTCAGTTCAACAACTAATGAACCTAAAAAAAGAAATATTCGAAAATTGACAGAACGCAAATAATGTTTGACAAATTTGCTAAATAGGTTTATTTTCAAAGTGTTGGGTCACTCACTGCCAATAACAAATTTTTATAATATGTAATAGTTTTGAGTTATTGGTATAATATAGGGAAAAAAATTAAAATATCTTTGGACTTAAATTAAACTGTAATTTTATAAGAAAATTATAACAGAGTTTTTTTTATATAAATTTACACTACCTTTATTTACACTATTAGGTATGTCATATAAGTATACAAATATATTTTCAAATTTTAATAACATTTTTCTGGAAACTATAGTGTTAATAAATTTATTTGGCTTAATTTATATATTAAAGTTATAAAAAAAAATATTTTCGAGATTTTATACAATCGACATTTTCACATTAAATTTTTTTTTAAATTTTTACTTTTGTGCATTTTCGTGTGATTTTTTAACGAAATACAAAATATTAAGTTGTATATTTAATGAGGAAATATTTTTTTTGTCCAAAATTGGTTATTGGGTAGATATAATAAGGTGAAGATTTTTTTTTTAAATATTTTTAATAACATTTTGAGGTTAAGAGGTCCTTTCATTGAAATATAAAAAAAGAAAAATTAAATATTAAATGTGTCATTGTGTATTCAAAAGTTCTGTACGATAAGTATATTTGTTCATATGACTTAAACTAGGTTACAAACGTATGAGGTAAGTATATTGTTATTTGGCACAATTTCCAATAAATCTATAATAGTAATGGATTCAGGATCTCAAATATTTTTGGTATTTTAACGTATTTTTTGATAATTTCTTCCGATTTTTTTCATAATTTTGATTGCTTCAAAGTGACGAAAATGTTTGACATCCATCATTTAAACAATATTTGAATCTTAAATTTATTGTAAAAGTACACGGTCCAAAATTTCAGTTTTTTTTTTAAACTTAAAAGTTTCTATATAGTTCCACACCAATATAAGTTTAAGTTTTAAACTTTTTAGTCTATAATAAATAATTTAAACAAAAAAGAATAAATTTTAAACTGAAGATGTTTAACATAATGTGTTAAACGAAATAGTTTAAATTTTAAACTGAAGATTAAAAAATTAAAAAATTTATTTAATTTTTTTTTTCTTTTTTTTTCTTTTTTTTTCTTTTTTTTTCTTTTTTTTTCTTTTTTTTTCTTTTTTTTTCTTTTTTTTTCTTTTTTTTTCTTTTTTTTTCTTTTTTTTTCTTTTTTTTTTCTCTTAACCCTTTCTTCGGGATTCGAACCTCGTTCTTTAGCATTTCATTCTACCACTCTACCTCTCGGCTACAGTATTAAAATTATAAACTTGTACAAAATAGAAAATATAAATTATGTGTACCTGTGAAAGTTATTGACAAGTAAAAACCTTACATCGTCATACAAAAAATGCAAGAATAGTAAAACCTTACATCGTTATACAAAAATACAAAAGAAAAATGTAAACTTTAGGGTTTTAAATTAAACATGTAAACTAAAATAGTTAAGTTTTAAACTAAAAATGTTTAGAAACCGGAGCTAAATTTTAATTTAAAACTTTAAAGTTTTAAAATGTAAACTTTAGGGGTTTAAATTAAACATGTAAACTAAAATAGTTAAGTTTTAAACTAAAAATGTTTAGAAACCGGAGCTAAATTTTAATTTAAAACTTTAAAGTTTTAAAATATAAACTTTGATGTTTTAGATCAAAATGTAAACTAAAATAGTTAAGTTTTAAACTAAAAATGTTTAGAAACCGGAGCTAAATTTTAATTTAAAACTTTAAAGTTTTAAAATATAAACTTTGATGTTTTAGATCAAAATGTAAACTAAAATAGTTAAGTTTTAAACTAAAAATGTTTAGAAACCGGAGCTAAATTTTGATTTAAAACTTTAAAGTTTTAAAATATAAACTTTGATGTTTTAAATCAAAATGTAAACTAAAATAGTTTAGTTTTTAACTAAAAAAGTATAGAAATTTGAATTAAACTTTAGCAAGTTTTAAATACTGAATTTTTTGTTTAAAATATTCTTTTAAACCATGTTTTTATGAATTAAGTTTAAAAAAAAAACTGAAATTTTGGACCGTGTAGTTTTCTACTTAATTAACATAATTATATAATTATTAAAATTTCAACTTTTTATTAATATTTGTATTTTCTAAGAATACTGATTCAAATTGATCAGTATTGATAATATTGAAAGTTTTGAATCAAAATTCAATGAAAAATTTAATTACAGTCAAAACTCGTTTATCTGGCCAGACCATTTCCAGAAAAAAACACTGAAATGCATCGTTGCATATATTAAACCCGGTTAATGAAAACTAATTAATATATATATATACGAAAAAATTGTGTCTTGATTAAACCTCTTTCGCGTCTTTAAAAGAAAAAGAACGAAAACATGAAAAAAAAATTAATAAAAATGAAATAAATTAGCACGAATTTTAGAGTGAATCACTGATATTAAAGTGAGTATGAAATTTTAAAATTTCGCGCGGATAAATAAGTTTTGACTGTAAAACACTTCTATATTCAAATAATCCACATAAGATTTTTCAGATATCAATTATTCATAATTTTCTTTTATTTTTCCAGAAAATACACTGCGGTACTGTTAATAATAAAGAGGAAATGAATATGACCTAATTTTAACGTTTTTTTTTTTTGTTTATTTAATTAATTAACCCACATCGCTTTACCGAAAACAAATAAAATGGAAGAATAAAATTATGTAATTATTGTAAAAAAAAGTATGTTTCTATTAAGACCAAATAAAAAAGAAAAAAAAATGAATTTAATGAAATTTTCAATCGGCAAAAGAGTTCTCACAATAGTCATAATACACTCTTTTTTTTTTTTCATAAAAACACGTAAAAAAAATTGTACATACAGAAAAGTCTTATTTCGCAAATTTCATAATAATTTAAAACAAAAAAAAACATAATAATTTGAAGGCACCATAAAAATTATGAAATTTAATTATTCTACCATTAAAGTGAAAAAAAAAATTAGCATAATGATATTTGAATAATTGCAAGATCTGAAATATTTTTACCATAACTAAAAGTTATACATAAATTATTTAAGATTTTCAAAAAAAAAAAATAAAATAAAACTAAATTTGTCCAGCATATAATTTATAAGTTACTTAAAGTTGATATACAAACATATATGTATATTTTTAAAATTAAAATTTTGATCTAAATTAAAATCTTTTATTTTTTTCCGGTGAAAAGAAAAGTTTTTTAAAACTTAAAAGTTAATGAGAATATAAGCAAACTGAAAAATTTACGTACGGTTGGTCCGCATAACATTTCTCCTTAGTAAAATCATATCTATTTTATCATCATTTAATTGAAATAAAATATTCTAAATAATATTGAGTAATTTTTTTCTTATCATTATTCCATTATTGTATCTTTATAAAATCATCACGAACATAATTAAATATTGTAGAAAAAAAAATGTAATTAGATTTTAAAAAAAAAAATGTGAAACTCCCATAATTATGAGTGAAAATAAAAGCAATCATTTAAAATTGATTGAATGAATTTATGTTAAAAACACTAATAATAACACTAATTGTGTGTATAGAATATTAAGTTAACAATTAAAAAATCTCTGACCGATAGTTACTTATTAATTTAGTTTTAAAATAAAAAAGATACAAATAACTTATAAAAGTAATTATTAAATTTGATAAAGTAATTATATTATAATATTTCAATTTTATGATTTGAGGGTTTTTTTAAACAGTACATTTTTTTTAGTAAAACCATATTATATATAAGAATAAATTTGTGCATATCATGTGTAGTTTTTCAGTGACAGCTTAGCTACACAATTACAATTCAAGATAATTTTTATTTAAAAAAGATCTTTGAAAATTTCAATATTAAATATTCAAAAAAAAATAACTTTTATAAAAGCAGACATTCTCTAATTCCAAAAAGAATTAATTGGACTCTCAAAGAAACAAAGAATTTAATGAACTATTTTACTTTTTTTCTATTCACAAGGATATCTTTTCAAGATGAACATCTTTTTTGAAAACTATATTCTCTATTTCATACCGCAGATACCCTTCTAACTTCGAAAAGTTATAATTGATACAATCTTGACAAGTCAAGATCTTATTCCTGCTTACCACATTCCAAATTCATACTTCCAACCGGATTTATTTTACTTTATTTCACTTTCATAGTTCAAATCAAACTCAATACAATTATTATTAAAAATATAACACATAAATATTCTAAAAAAAAAAGTCAAACATACATATCACAGAATATCGTTGAGGCCATATAGGAAAGATTTTTACTCAAAAACGGGATTAAGGAAAGGAAAGTCATTAGAGATACATCACTATTGAAGGTTACATCTCCAGGCCAGGCCCACAGTGACAATCAACAAGTCATTCCGCGCCATACAACCTCCTCTTCAAACAGTCCTTGCCCAAATTAAAATCCAAAGCATCACCACGAGCATTTGCCTCCGCATCATTCTGTTAAGTGGCTCGTTTCTGCCATAGCTCGTTCGATGTGCCTCAACACCAAAGAGTTGAACAGATCTCAACGACCGACCAATTGTACAGATTTTTATTGTTTCTTAGTTTAATAATCAAAATTATAAACTTTCTAGATGTTGAAATAATAAAAAAAATGTAATTTTGGAATAGTGTAAACATAAGTTTTGTTAGATTGAATTTTTATGAGATACATTGAAGATGAAGATAATGTAACCCCCCATTTACACAGGCTGTTTTCGAAGATTAAAATGAAGATTTTTTTGAATGTGTGTGTAAAATGTGTATGAAATTTTTTCATTTTATACAACAATGAAAAAATTTTAAACAAATTTTACACACGCATTAAAAAAAAATCTTCATTTTAATCTTCGATAACAGCCTGTGTAAATGGGGGGTAAAAATTTGATTTTCAATCTCAAGAACTGTTAACAATAATTATTTTCGAGTTAAAATTCTCAAAAAGAGGAAAAGAGGAAACAATCATTATATTTAAAAAAAAAAAAAAACATTTCAGAAAGAAATTCTTAAACTACGAATTTTCAAATTTGCATTTTGGCTACTGAAATAAAATTTCATGAGCTACAAAAAATATGATATTTCATTAATGAGTTGAAATATCAATTATTATTATAAAATTAAAATACTATTTCAAAAATTAATGAATAAAAAGAAATATTATTTAACATTAATTTTACTATTATTGAATAAAAGAAAGAATCTTTTAATTTTTATCTATACATATAGTACATTATAATATTTTCATACCTACATATTTTTGTAACATATACTACATCATACAAAGCATATCTATATATTTTATTTATTGATGAGATAAATAAATTCAATGAAATTAAGAAAAAGATATTAATAAATTAAAAAAAAAACTGCTTGATTTTTAAAGAAAATTATATGGTATGAATTAAATGATTGTTATTTTATTTAACAATAATACTTAAATAATTGAGTGTGCAATGTTTTATTAGATAAATTACATGTTGTCTGTTCTTTTAATCACATTTATATAACAGAAAAGCTGAAATAAAAAATAAGTATCGTCATTGATTGCTACTCAGTTGGGTGTAAAATAATAAATTTTGCTCTTTCAATTACCTATTCACATTGTACATTTTCTATCCATATTGATATTGACCTCTGTTTTATTATTTTTCTTCGTAATTTATTGGCATAGTATGCTACAAGCCATCTTTTTCAATTTTTTTTTTAAAGAGTTTTGATTTTTCGATATTATCTGGTTGTTAATTTTAAATCTTCACAAATTTTACACTGCGCAATGGTAATAGAAACCTTGTTGAACAGATATTTTTAGTTTCTGGAAATTTCGAAATTTTTATTTGTATAATTTTTTTGTGAATTCTGGCATGTATTGCAAGCTCAAATCTTGCTCAAAACGGTGAAGTTTATCTTATCGATATTTTTACATGAATTTAAACTTTTAATTTAGGAATTTAAATAAGTCAAAAACTTTAGTGAGACTTTCATAATAATGCTATTAGAGACTAAAGTTTGCAGCTTCAGTCTTTTGATTTTGTTCAAAAGTGATTTTTTAATTGATCCTACTTCTAGCTTTTGATACATTGATAAATCAATAAAGAATTATTTTCATTTGAAACTTGTTTGTGAAACCCTACGTTTTGTTATAAAATTACTTATTATATAATATTTTACTACAAAAATAGATTTAAAATGTTGATACTTTCTTAATAAATGCCCTCAACCTTTGGGTTTGAATTAAAAGAAATAACATTTAGAAATTATCTATGTAATTAAAAAAGGTTTTTTTAAACAATTTTATCAGTTTTTGAACTGAAGCCATTAGTAAAATATGTTTCTAAAGTTTTAAAATTACATCCAAAAAGGTTATCAATGAAGGTACATGTATTTAAGTATGAAGTCAGAAAACATCGTTATTGAATTACTTAATGTCATCAATATTTTTATAGTATTCATATTATACCTCTGATTAAGTTATCATTAAGTTTTATTATTAATATTTTAAATTTTTGAATTTTAAGCTCATGTTAAAATAAGGTAAAATAAATTGTATGTATTTTACACAATTTGATTAAAAAGTAACCTTTTAGACTTTAGAGTCAAGTTTTTTCACTTATTCAGGATTAAAGAAAAAATGGGTTGTTAAATTGTATAACTATATAATAGAAATACAAAGATCTAGATCAGAATTTTTTTCAAATTTACACAATAACATGATATTTTTAATAAATTATTTTTTAATTCACTAGAAAACAGTTTTTTATTCCACAAAAACAATAAATTAAATTATTTTATATTCATAGTACTTTATATTTTAATTATATTTTATTAACATTATAGAAGAATAAAATGTCTACAAAGTTCACAAATTACTTCGATGTATATATGATAAATGTAATAAATTGAATATGCCAAATTTAATTCAATCACCAATTCGACTAAATTTTCAAAAGTTTCAGTTTTTTAGGAAAAAATTGACAATTATCTATTTATAAGAATTAATTTAAAAAAATCAAATTACACTTATGTAGGTTTATTTCAAATATATTCATATCTATGATTTATTTAATTAATTTTTGTTTTTATTATACATTAAAATAAGGTCTAGAAATAAAAATATAAATTCTTTTTAATGTTGTCCTAATTTTTTATTTTTTTTTACTATTAATTGACCTTGAACCATTCATTCATACCACCCTCAACATTATACAAAAAAATAATAATACAAAATAAACATCGTCTTCGTTGATATGAATTCTTCTTCTTGTCTTTTATTTTTATTAATTTATAAAAATTATATAGTGCCAGCAGAAATTATAACAGTAACAATAAAAAATGATTAATTCAAAGTAAGAAAATAAAATTAAAAAATTCACACAGATTACAAAATTCATTTTCAAGGTTAAATGCATTAAGCCACAGTCCAAAAAAACAATATTTATATATATATTTTTATAAAAATTAATGTAAACAAAAGATATTCACATATTCGTTATTACGTTATTGCGTATTATAAATATTGTAAGTACAATGTAGTTCGATTTTTTTTTTTTTTTTAATTTTTTGAAAAATCAATAAATTGATGGATAAATTAAAATTAAAACATACAAATTAAATTTGTACTGACAGGAGTTATCAATAGGCCTCTTTCTTTACTATGTACATATCGAAATTATAGAAAAATTATTTTTGTCAAAACCTATTATGATTAAAAAAAAAAAAAAAAAATTTAATTATTTATGTTGCCCTAAAAATTTGTTTTATCATTAAGTTATTTGAACATTATTGTATTAATTTCATAAACCATAACAATTAAAAAAAATATACCTTTTTTGAACAATCCAATTAATTTTCTTGTTTTTCCGTGGAGCAGTGATAATGCATTTGTAACAAATTATGAACTAGCCATTTAATTAAACTCAAATCTGAAAAGCCGTATATTTAGTTATATTAAATTTTATAGTTCTAAACAAGACCGAAAAAAAAGTAAATATTTAATATTTTTTTTAAATTTAAAATCAGGAACAAAATTATGTACTTAAGAATTTAAACTATGAATGGCTCCAATTAATGAAGATATATGTTCAAGGATTTGTTTTTTCCTGATGTTATAAGTTGAAGGTATTAAAAGTATGAAATTAAAATTTCAGATGAATTTAATAAATAAACAATTAATATTATTATCGTATCTCTTTAATTAAATCTAAAGATTATAAATGTAATTTAGTAAAAGCTTGTAATTACGAATTGAAATGACACTGTTTGTCAATGGGGAATTTCTTTGAAATTTAACTATAGTTATTGGTTTTGAGAATTACAAAATATACAAAGTTAAAAATGTATAACGTCTCGGAATAGGATTGTTAAATATCTAATAGAAATTTTGATTACCAAAAATTTTCGCCCAGGTCTTACTGGTCACAATTTTGTTAGTTGAAATATTGTTAATAATTTAGAAATATTGTTAATAAGTTTTTAGTTAATTCCATAACACTAAATTATAATTTAAATTATAATTTTATTAAGTTAACATAATAGAGATAAATTTAATTTTTTTTCTAATTCTTATATTAAATTATGAAAATTTTGAGTTATTTGTGCCATACAAATTTGCAAACAATCGAATTAGATTTTCCATATTAAAATAAAGTATTTCATACTATTAAATTTTCCATGTAAAATTTAATGTGAATTTTATTTTTTTAAATATTTTTTAACCTTTTATTGAAAATCCACCTGTATTAAACAAAAACTAAGAAGCTTCATTAAATCATTGATTATACTTTGATAAATTGCAACAGTGATACAAGCGCTACCAATTCCTCTTAAGATCATCTTTTTAAAATGAATAAAATAAAATTTTCTTTGTAGAAAAAAACTACGAAGAAATTACAAAAAAAAAAATAAAAATTTGAATATAATGAAATTTTACTTTTAAAATCCATTATAGGTTTTACAATTAGGGCTAAGATTTCATAGAAAATTTTAAGGTATAAATGTATTTTTTATGCAGAATTCCAGATAAGGAATAATTTTACTTGGTAATAATAAACTAAGTATATAATTAGTAGCACCTAAAATTAATATTACAATTTAATGTTCTCACGAAAAACCAAAAACAATTATTATTAGAATTTTATTTACCATAAATTACGAATGCAAGTATATCTTGTTCAAGAAAGAAATCACATAAAAGTTTTGCGACCAACTTATTAGGTTAGAGAGATACAACACATAAGTTTTTAAATGCTCAAGCCTTTTTAATATGCTAAGGCTATAATTTTAAGTTTTATAATATGATTTATCAAATCGTAACATATTAGGTACTCATTATTCGAAAATAACTTTTTTTTGCATAAGAAAATCGTAACCCTTATGTAAAATAATATAAAGAAATATTATTGCATAATGAGGAACTTTAGGTAAGTTGGGTTGTAGTCTTAAAGCATTATTTTTATCTTTCATTATTTACTGCAACTGTGATCACTTTCAATAAGTTAAGCTCTATACCAGTTAAAATCTAAATAAAAATTTTGGTAAACAACACTGAAATTTTTATATGTTGTACAAATTATCAGAGTTTAGAAAATAAGCCATCAACTAATTTTTCGGCTAAGGATAAGTCTTTCATACATTGATTGTTCATATTTTTTCCTAGTTACGAGACTGTACGATTGACATTGTAGTTAATAGGAAAGGTTACAACAATATGTATGATCGTTCAAAAACTGAGAAAATCACGAATAAATGTGTAAAAATGAGTGGAAAAGTATCTGTTCGTTAAATTGAGCGAAGTAATAAAACTACAAGCCCTTTTAAAGAAGATTTAATTTTCAATATTTTAGTTCCAAACCCTCTTATAAATTCATAATGAAACAATCTTTCTAAGTGTATTATAAAATTTATGTACACTAAATGGAAAACAAAAGACAAGAAGATTCAAAACATGTGCTTGATTTATGTTCAATTGATGTTTTTATGTTATCGTTTTCATATTTGCTATTTTAAGCTCTTCCATTTAACTAAATTAAAAAAGTTTCTATTGAAAAGAATTCTGCAACATATTTTCAATATACATGAATTACTAAGCATTTGTAGGCAATAGAGAAGCTCGTTTTCTTCTTGCATGTTTAGTTCACTAAATTTTAATATTATGCGCTTTTATGTTTTCTATAAGTTAAAGCATTACAATGAGAAGAGTTTCAAGTACGTTACCTATAATATTTAAACAGCGCCTTTTAGAAGAAATAATCTTGATAAAAAGAAGATATTACATATTTAAAAGTAGCTTCAAACTAAAATATTATGATATTCTTGTAAATAAGTTTAGTTGCTTTGGCGTCATACAAATTTTTCAAATTACAAAAGTTTAAATGAGTATTATAAACATAGTATCAAATCAAAGGCGGGTTTCTCTATTTTTTCCACTTTTGAGTAAATTATAAAGTGTTTTGTTTTCAAATTCCACCAACAAAATAGTATTGAAGAAATTTATGTTTTGACTCAAAATTGCAAAGTTAAATATTAAGTTCGACAAGAATTTTCCTTTCTGAAACTTGGAAAGGTTGCAAAAAATATCACTGAAAAATATCTGAAAAATGTTTGATAAATTTTGACAACTATTTGACACAAGCATCTGATTATTTTTATTAATTTTTTATTATTCTAACCCAATAACAAACAAATCAAACAAACTTTTTTTTGTAATGTCAAGTTTTTGCAATCATTTATCTTCCTGGGTAGAAAAATATTTGCAAAAAAGCAGCTGCAAAATAGATTTTTTGTCATCCAGTAAACAATTTTTTTTTTTATCCGCCTACTACAAAGCAAAAACTAAAAAAAAAATTTTCAAACATTTTTCAGCAGCAAAAATTTATATGAAAAATCTCATTTTTTTTCACAGCGTACTACTTTTTTTGTGTCAGCATACTAAGCCTATGGGAAAAATGTTGAAAGCAGGTTTTGATACTATACTTTTTTTTATCAAAAAATATGAAGCTTTCAACTTAATATTACGCATTTTAGTTTCGAAAATGGAGTCATTTCATAAAATTTGCTTGATTTGTATACAATCCAAAAGCGAATTATATAATATCTTCTATTTATTAAATTATTAAATTCATTTGTATTTTTAAATGAAGTTTTGATAAAATAACTATTCTGTCGAACTCTCCTCATATGAAGAAGAAGTACATATTGTAAGAAAAGGTGAATGTGAGATTTTCTTTTACAATGTATGTACAAGATGCTGATTGATATTATGAAAAATCAGAGGAAAAGTGGATTACACATGAACAAATATTTTAGGTCTAGATTGTGTAATAACATTTTTATTGTTTTATTTTTTTTAACAAAATAGTCAGCTCAGCATGATTATTTAAGAATTTTAACATAATTGAAAGGCAAAATTTAAGTTTTTTTTTTGTAATAAGTTTGTAGTTAAAAATTACTCGCAATTGTTTTCTTAATGAATAGTAAATTTTCTCAAAAACTTTTCCAGCTGATAAGTTTCCGTGATTTTTTAACACTACATTTACGTCAATATTGTATAGTCAATATATGTGTAATCCTTCACTAAAACTGCCCTTAAGAAACTATTTACTGAATTCTATTCAGTCTTAATACCAAAAATAGGCGTTTCAATCACAATAAGCTGCATTAAATTTCAAAATTAAAATTTTCAACGTAGTTCTCGAAAACAATTGTGAACATTTACAAATAAAATTGACCAAATGTACTCAAATGTATGATATAATACTGGTTAAAAATCTTACTTTCGATAAGTTTATTTAAGTTTTTAAGTTGAACTAAATTAGACCTGAATAAAATATAAATATTTTTGTCTTATGATTTATTTCAAGATATCTTAAAATCGAATATAATTGATATCAACACAAAACGATTGGATGCGATAATTTTATAAAAAAATCCATAAAATATTTTTTGTTAATTAAGTTTACAAAAACGTAGTACTAGTATTGAAATATCGAAACATAATTTCCGTTATTGGTTTTAAGCATATTTGCGATAGCTATGTCACGCTTTTAATTTCTTTTTGGTTTTTTTTTTTCCAAAAATAAACATACATAATTTAATTTGTTTTAAAAATTATAAAACGAACTATATTTGGAGAATTTAAGTTAAAAAAATATTAATTTTGTTTTAATCATGCGCGATGATGAAAATAGTCTCACCATTTTTTTTTTAATCTTAAATCAACCAATATCCTTCAATAATATTTAACTTCTTATGTTTCAAAATAATATTGGGAAACTGTTTTGCAACGTTTTGCTTCCGAAATTTGATCCCACTCCATGGCCACAGTTATTTCTTATTGTTTTAGGTATATTATTTAATTTAAAGAGACGCGTGGACAAAAGATTTAACTATATATTTTTTTTTTAATAATTTTACGGAAAAACTTTTGGTTTAATTAAATTCGAAACTTCTTCACAATATTTTTAAATATACGATTTCTTTGCATAAATCTTGCTAAAGTTTATTTATATTAATAAAATTAAAATTTACTTTATTTAGATAATTGAGACTATTAAATAAATAAATAAATCAAAATTATATTTTGAAAAAACTTTTCTTGAACAGATTAACTTTGTTTGATGTATTTTAAAATCTTTTCCCTCCAAAATTAGCGCCTGAATTGAATGAAAGACATGGTTTTGGTAGTATTCAATGCAAATGCTACTTAGACTTTTCATGTTAAATTGTTAAAAGTTCTTCATACACAAATTTTTATCATAAATTATACAAACTTTTGATGCACATTTTATCTTTCAATTAACGTTTGTTTGAAATCATAAAACTGTTTCATATTTTCCCAAAATTTTTTAGGAGTAAAGGAAAAATGTTTTTTTGTTGTATTCGTCTTAAATGAAAATCAGAATAAAAATTTCAAAATTTAAATGACTCAACAGTGTTGAATTGTTCGTGATATTTATTTAATTTTTTTTTTTTTTTGTAAATTATTATTTAAATTTTTAAATTAATATATCGCCAAAAACTTAAATAATTATAATATTATTGATGGGTCACAAGGGTATCTGCTGGTGAATCATGCGGAATACAAAATAAAAAAGATCTTAAAAGGAATTTCAAGGTTTTGGTTTCTTTATTTTTATTTACAATTTTTTTTTTTGATGCAAAAATAAATATTTACAAACAATACGTATTTTTGGTGAAAGAATACGACGAAATAAATTATGAGCATATAAACATTAAACTTTTAAACTTCTGAGGTTATAGACTTTTGACCAAAACGAATAACAGAAAAAATAATGTTTGCTTTCAATCAAAGTTTAGGATGAAAAAATAATTTTCGCCAGACTTACACTTTTTTTTATAGTTCCAACCTTTTAACAATTTTCCAATCTATACCAATTTACTTATCTGGAGAACATAACTATTTGAGTAATAACAATTAATTATGATTACGAATTGGGTATATGTTGAGTTAGAATTTATCACATAATTAAACAATTTAACTATATGCTATGCAGTTAAATATAAGTTAAATCATACACATAAGTAAATTGTGAGTATACGACGCTTCCACCCATCACAGACTTAAAATATAAATTTATTCTGTACGAACATAATAGTTCTATTGTATTTATATAAAATAAAATTAACGAAAAATTCTTAATTACCATAAATGGCGCTTGATTCGAGTGTTCATGATATTTTTCTATTTACATATTTCTTTTTTTTAATTCAGGAAATTAATACTTTGAATTTAGAGTTATGGTAAGTAAGAATACCGGTCTGGTTGCATATTAAGATTTACTTGTGCAGATTTCTAATTTTGATAAAACAAATTCAATTTATGATCAAAATCACAGCACGCATATTAAATAAAATTGTAACTGAAATTTAATTAAATTCTTGTAATGTACTTAGTTTCATATAATTTTATTGTCACTGTTATGCAATAATTCATCTTGTCTTTAATCATAAATATATCTTTTTTTTTTTCCATACATTTTATTTTTCCATCTTCTGTTTAATTTTTTGATTTTTTTTTTTTTTTTTGCCATAAATATCAGAATTAATATTTGCTTCTGTGATCTTACATAATATAGTATATACATATGTTATGTTATACATAATTGTATATAGGTATAAATATATTATACATATTGTATGTACATGTGTATTTAAATTTTAATCATATAGTATTTTAAAATGATGACGGTTTACCTGAATTAATTTTCTATCCACAAGTTAGTTATATTTGCACAGTAATGACCTTTTGCTCTATAGTAAATTTTTACCGTACTGTCAGTTTATTAGTTATTAGTTATTATTATTACTTCTGTCTTAAAAAATCTGATAAAGTTTATTGCAATTGCGTGCCAAAAATTTTCTATTGTAACTGAGCCGATCAAGTTCTAAAAGAAAATATGTACTTTTATACCTGATTAAATGCTTTAACTTTTAATCGTAATCGCATAATATACAACTAACTAAGTACACTATTGAACATTTTTATTTTTACTTGATTATGTAGTGTTGACGTTTATTTTTTTTCTAAGCATGAACAGAGTCTTCTTACGATGACTCTGTAATCTGAATAAATTCATTGAACTTCTATAAGGTTTATTATTTACAAAGAATCCAATTTTCCTTAACATAGTAATCTGAATAGTAATAAAAAATTTTCAAATCACTAAATTATTATTAAAAACTTTCTCAAATGATAATTTTGTTTAGATTCAATATTCTTTAAAAACAATGTATATAAGGCTTTCTTCGATTTAATAGTTTCGTATTTGTAGTACGAAGGTTAAATTAAATTATATATCCCTTTATAATTTGTCATATTTCATTTTATAACCGCACATTATTTAATTATTATGTGCAATGTGCACGCAAAAAAAAAAAAAATTAAACAATTAATTGGATTTGAAGCGCTAAAATAAGTTTTAACGATTATTGTTTTTATTGGAGGTGGTACCGTTACCAACATTTAACATAAATATTAAAGTCAAATTAAAAAAGTATATTTCTTCTTTTTACATTATTTTTATAATCTAAATTAGGTGTGGGATGGATAAAAAAAACATATGCAACATCTTATAAAATTAATAAATTTTGCATTCTATGTGATTTATGATTGCCAAACTCAAAGAAAATAAACTTAGCAATAAACTTTTCAAATAAAGTTCAAGTTTGACTACTGAATAAATTTATGACAGCAATATTATTCAGAAACATATGTATGTATATAATTTAAAAAAATTAAATATAATTGAATTATTTTTCTTTTCTTCAACTTTATTTTCCGACTATTCAAAATAAAGTTAAATAATCTTTAATTGGAAAATTTTATTCTGTTAGCATAAGATATATTTTAGAGATAGTTGTTTAAAAGTGGGAAATTATTTATCAAACACTTCAAAACTTGGCATGTTTTTAATCGAATATAAAGAATAACTAATAATTTGGCAGCAATAGGCCAAACTTTGTTTTCCGATCGTCTGTCAATAACTGTCACATGACATAGAACTTTATTATGCTATGTGCTGCAAATTAATTCCCATTATTGGTTAGAACACTGTAGTATTAGTAAATTTTCATCAACTTTTTTCCATTTAATGTTCTAAAATATTTAACAATAGGGTTAAAAGTGTTACTGCAACTAATACCTTTGACAAAATTAACCGAAATGATGTCAATAAAAGAATTCGTGTAGTAACCGCAATTGGTTTTTTTTCAGAATTAATATGTTATTAGTTATTTACAAAAAAAAAATTTCAAATCGGGAATTCAACACGACATTCAAACTTTGCAAGGCAATACAAATGCACATCTGGTCGGAAATTTAAGTAGCAGTTATTAATGTTATTATTTTATTATTAGAATTGTAAAAAAAAAAATTCATAAATGACATTAAGTAAGTATAATAACATTTGATTTTAAATTTTTATATTTTTACACTTTTACTTTTACACATTTAACGTTAAGTTCATTAGTTAATAAACAGATACCTTTTAACTAGTTCTCGATATTAGATATTAGATACTATATTATTCTTTAGTTACATGAAAAAAAAATACTTAATTAAGAGGTAATTTAAAAAAAATTAATCTATGTTTATCCGAATCTAAAAGTAGAAAAAATGTTAGTAAGTTATTCACCTGACTATTCCTATTTGAATTAGTGAACTTAACTAGTTTAGAGTTATGTATATAATTATATTAACATTTTAACTTCACATCATATATGTCAAATATTAATTTTTTTTTATATATAATAAAAATTATATGTATGTTATTATTATATTAGACTGAGGGTGCAAAGAAACCGAAAACTATTTAACTACAATTTAATTAATTTTATTAGTGATGTCATAGAAAATTATCCAAATTTCATAAACATTGCATTTAGATAATATAAAAGAAGTGTTAAGTAATTAATTCAATTTTATTTTAATCAAATAATTTAAAAGAAATTCCTCATCACTTTGAAATCTTTTTTTTTTTTTTTAATTTATAATTTTTTTATTTCTTCACATTAATGTTAAATGGAAATAATAACAGAAAAGGTAGAAGAAAAAAAAAATGTTAAAATATAAATTACTTCTCAGAAAAGCTTAAAAATAAAACAAAAAAATTTAATAAGAGAGAACTAAAGCTTTTTTTTTGTTAAAATAATTGATAAAAAAAAAAAAATTAAAGTTTCACGTGTTTGAAGATGCTTATATTTTGCATCTTCTTAATAACATTTGAAAAAAAAAAAAAAAAACTAAAAATATTTTTTTGCACTTTATTATTTTATTTTTTATTTTCTTTTTGTGAGGGGAATTTTATAACTTCTTTTTTTTTTTTTTTTGCTTGCTAGTGTATTACCAAAAAAAGCTTCATAGATTTACACATCTTTTCTTGTGGGAAAATTATGTAAAGTTTTCAAAAAATTAAAGTAAATAGTAAAATTAATTTCTTTCTTCAATTCAGTTCTTAAGTGATCATTGATCAAGTCGCAACGTTTATTCCTCGAGTTCTCGGTTTTATTCGGTATATATATTTAGTTTGAAGTAAAATAAAAATAAAACGAATAAATAAACGGTTTTTGTACAATTTTTTTTTTTTTAAATAAAGGAAATTGATTTTCATATCAATTCAATTCAAACTGTTTTTTTTTTTTTTTAATTATATTCAAAACTTTAGATAATTTATGTATTAAGAAGGATTAACAGTGTGAAGTTGATGATATTGATTTAATGTTGAGATTCAAGGGCTGTGAAACACAAGTTACTTACTTTATTTTTTTGGAGAATATTTGATTTACATTTTTTTATTTTTTACAACTAAATCAAGTTCCATCAAATAAAAGATTTCATAAAATTCCAATTTTGAAAAATTACCTTAAATTTTTTTCCTATATTTGTGCCCAACTCATAAATGTCAAATAATCAATCGGTTTTTTCTATATTTTTCGTAATTAAAATCATGCTGAAAAATAATTATTAAAAAAAAAAAAAAATTAAATTAAAATTATTGTGGAATTCAATTCCTTTTTTCAACTCGAAACTTTCTCAAGGAAGTTTGTTCAAAAAATTTTTAATTTATTTAACAATTTTCTTTTTCGATAGTGTTCTTTCATTTAAATTTATAAAATCTATATTATTTTTCTTCTCAATTAGTTTATTATTATTGGTTGATATAAAAAAAATAAATAAATAAATAAATAAATAAATAAAATAACAGTTTTTAAACGACAAGTTTTCCTTGAAGGTTATTTGAGATTTTCTAAATAATTTTTTTTTATTTTATTGAATTTCGAACATATCGTCGTGAAAAATAGGTGCATCATTTTTGTTTTGAATATTTATTTTCTTGGTGAACGAAATCGCAATAGAGTAACGAAGAAATAATAAAAAATTTCTAGATAAACAAAAGCAAAACTTGAATCTAACAAAAAAAAAATAAATATACTTTTTTTTTTGCTGCTATTTATGTTTATTATTTTTAAAAAGTTAAGTTTATAAAAAAAATAAATAAAATTATGGGAGCAGTTAACATTTTTACGATATTTGCAAAAAATTAAAAAAAAAAAAAAAAAAAACAAAAGAAAAAAATTGTTTTCGCTATTCTCGCAGAATCTTTTAAATGAAAAAATAAAATATTTAAAAAAAATAAAAAATTAAATAATAATTTATCAAGTTGGAAAATTCTGTTTCCTTTTTTTCTTTTTCTCTTTTTTGAAAAAATTAAGGAATTTGAAAGTAAAAATAGAAAACAAATTAAATAAATAAAAATATTTTTGATAATTATGTAATTTTCACATTTTGCTAAAAAAACTTTAATGTCATAATTTTGTCAATGTTAATTGTTCAAGCCCCCAAGAATTTTCAATATTTTCTTTCACAATTTTCCTATGATTAAAAAACACTCGTCGATCCCACTGATACTAAGCTTTACAATTTGGGCGCAATCAATAATTAGAGCTATGTACTTGTTGATCTAGCTTGCTAAATTCCAATTAAAATTTCCTTTTTTTGTGAAAATTACATAAAATTTAAATTTTAAAAATTAATTCTTATTTTTTATTCAACAGTCATGAATTTTTTATTTTTTATTAATTTAATGAACAATTAGAAAAATTAAAAAATAATAAAAATAAAATATTTTATGTTAATTTTTATTGAAAAATTATAAAATTATTAAACGTTTTGTTCGAATAATATTAAAAAAAAGGAATAGCTTTTTAATAAGTTGTGAAAATTTTTGGTAAGTTTAACATTTAATATATACCTTCTTTATATTTATATATTTTTATTTGAATATTTTCTCCATAATGATTGAAGTTTTTTTTTTTAAATTTTCAATGATAAAGACTTCAAATTATATACCAAAACTATTATCAGTTAAAATTCCACATAGAACAAATTCTAATTCATTCTAATATTGCTGCAAAAAAGTTGTATATAATTTAGTTGATGGCTCAAAAGTGACTAAGAATAACTTTATTTTTGTTTGTGGCTCTTTGTGCATTCTTACCAAGTGATGATGATTTTTATATTTTATATCGTAACTGGGTCATTAAATAATACTTTTAATAGCTTATGAATTTATAAATCGATGTCATCTTTTACTTATGGTAATTATATTTATATTGTAATTGGAATGTAATTAAAATTCATAAAGTTTTGTTATTCCAGACATTAAAATTACCTGATCACAGAAGTTTTTGCGTAATTATACACAATTTTTTTTTTTTAATTCTTAATTTTCGAATTTGTGATGCTAAGAAAAATATAAACAGAATCTCAAAATGTGTATTTTTTTTTTATCAATTTTCTCAAGAAGTATTGTTTTAAAAATTGATTTTTTCTTAACTAACAAAATAATATAATAATTAAATAATAATTTGGTAAAAAATATTTTTTTCAATGACATAAAAAAAAAGTAATCATCATAAAACAAAAATATTTAAGAATTTTCAAATTAACCTTAGATTTTGCGTTGAAAAAGTTCATTTCTGGACTTAAAGTATTTTAAAAATGTATATGCAAGTATTAATAAAATGATTCAATTCAATAGTTTATCAATTTCCTTTTAAAAGGTATATACACATATATAGAAGAACAAGCGTGTTATCGAGATTTCCACACATTGTTACTTGTTACTTTAAATTACCTGTTTTTTTTTTTTTAAACCAAATTAAAAAAATATTAAAATATTACATATTGCATGAATTATACATGCATCAATTTTAAATAGTCGATAAATCTATTCCGCTAATAAAACTTTTATTATCAATATTTTTCTTCCTTTATAAAACTCAATAAGTCTTAGCGAAATTCAAAATTAATTATTTTGTAAACACAAAATAAAGGTCATAATTTCATGCTAACAATATGGCTTCAAATTTTATTTTAAGGCTAAACAGATATTAAACTATACGGAAACTTTTTTTTTTATTATAAACTTTCACAATCCCTTAAATATTAAAAAATTATACCAAATAAAAATGTTTGAAAATAATTTTTATATTAATATAAATTATCAGTGAATCCGAAAATCTTTTCTTTTTTTTTTTTCAATAAATTAAACATTATTCATATAATAAAAATATAATTATTATTTTTCTTTATTTTGGTTGTAAATGAATTAAAATAGACCTTAAAGATGTTGCGATGATTTTGTCGATAGTTTTTTTTTTTTTTTGTAAACTCAATTATATAATAATTATTGTCATTTTTGGTTTTTTTTTTTTAATTTTGAGTTAAATTTTACTCTTTCTGCTTGCCATCTATTTTCTATTGTACGTTCTTTGGAGGAATTTTTATATCGATTACCCAATATTGTTTTATCCAATTATTGTTATAATAATGTTGAAACCAAAATATTAATAAAAATTTAAAATGAGATTTTTTTATAAAGCCAAATTTCTTCGAAATAAAAAACATTAAAAATAAATTTGTGAAAATGTAAAAACTAACACAAATAAAATATTTATCTAATAAAAAATGTACATATTGCGTTCCTTCATTATATGCATTGAATCTTACACTATGTAAGAACCTTAAAATCCTAAATCATTTATAATTTTAACTGTTATGGCAAAATTCATGCCTTATCCAAACTATGGGAGATAAACATTCCTCATATTATCATAATAAGATTTTCGCAAAACAAAATTCTTACATAATGACAGGCATTTAAAAAACTAACCTTTTTTTTTAAAGATGGTCAAAACTCAGTGACGAAATTTTACAATATAAAAATTTAATCACATTTATTTTTAGGGAAGAAAAAAATTAAAAAAATATTAATCTTTCCAAATTAAAAATATTATTAAAAAATAAAATTGCCTCTTAAAATGAAGAAAATTTAGCCGCCTTCAACTCACGCATTCTTATAATAACACTATCATTGCGTGACATATTTTGATTTTCTTTTTAATGAAAGTTTATTTTTTCGATAATAATAAGCATTAAAGTAGCTTCAATTAATTTTATATAATTTGTTTTCAAAGGAATTATAAATAATAAGCATTAGCCATAAAAACAAATAGAAATTATGTAACTGAAGTAAAAAAATTAAACTTAAATACCGTAAAAAATTGAAATCAAATTTAAACAAATGTCTTAAGGAGTTAATTATAAAATTTAGGTATCTTTTTATTTCAGTAAAATTTGTAGTAATGTAATTTGTTCCTTCTTTTAAAATTTTAATCCATCAATTGTTTTTTAATTAAATTACTTTTAAAAGTCACGATATACAATCAAAATGTTTTGTTTCAGTTTATTATAGTGATATAAAATCATTTAAAAACTGATAGATTAATTAGTTACAAAAAGAATTGTTAAGTCAATACACGAAGATAAATATTATTATTTTAGCTAACATTTAAAAAAAAATGAAACTGAGCAAACTGAGAAGCTGTGCAATTAACAATTCTTCAAGTTTCTGTCTTAAGTCTTTTGTTTTGATTTTAAGTTTTTGCTGAATTACAAAAACGTTCATCTAATAATTTATTCATCGAATAATTATCATTTGATAACAATTTTTCTTACAATTCTCTTCTATCTATTTTCGTACTTCTGTAAGAAGAATTTGAATCTTTTAATGCTCATCATTTTCTCATATTTCCTAATTTAATAAAATCTAGGTCACTCCATCATTTCAAATTGATGTCCTCTGTGGCTTTTTTTTTTCGCAAATCAAATATTTTCCTAATTGAATTATACCATTGGTAAACCAAATGGTTTTAATATAAATTTATTTATTTTTTATTTTTCAATTATATAATAATTTCTTCTCCAATTACGAAAGATGATCGTTTAATAAATTTGTACAAAAAAAAAATTGTAACGCTTAAATTAAATTCTCATTTATTAAAATTATGCCACACCACAATATGAAAGATCATTCATTTTATATTATATCTGCTCACAGCTTGTGTATTTGTGTATTTGAGTTCACCAAAAATACAAAACAAAATTTAAATAAGTAACATGAATTTAATTTTGGTCTATGATACCAAAAAATTACGTGTTTCTAATTGTTACAATTACCATTAATCTAATAAATCTGTAATTATGTAATAATAATAATAATAATAAAAAAAAAGTCTTTCACTCGCGAAATCACTATTTTTTGTTTTCATTTTTAATTGAAAAAAAAAAAACAAAAAGTTATTTGTTAGCGCAATTAATTTAATTAACCTATAAAATTTTTGATATTAAATAATTGAATTATGTATATTTCTATGGATTTCAACATATCGCATATCATATTTTCCGCTTTTTTCTTTTTAAACTTTTTTATAATTTTTTGTTGATACTTGCTTGTAAGCTCTTATTATGAAATATGTATTGTAATTTTTTTGTACACACATGAAGAAAAATCTGCTATTATAAAGCAAGGAATTGATGTTTATTAACTCTAACTAATTAAAGTTAAAAGGCATAGATTTATGTGGCAAATTTACTTATGTAGGGTAATTTTTGAATAAAAAATAAACCTCTGGAAAGTAATAATCATAAATAACTATTAGGTTCCTAAAAGCAAATTATTTTTAAATATAGATTATTGCGAACTAAAGAAACTCAACATTTACAAATTTTTCATCAACTTACATATGGCATTAGAAAAAATTAAAAAAAAATTAAATTTAATATACAATTTATATCCTAAGTATCCTAGAAGATCATCCAAAAAAAAGTAGATTGCAATTACAATTTTACTACACATTACATTAAAAATTCAATTAAAAAACACGAGTCGCAAACAACTAAACATAATTATATTGTTGAACAACAACTATAGTTAAAAACTATTCAGAACATTATGCAGTTTAATTTTGTTTCTGATACTAATATGTAAAATAAAGTATCTCTAAATATATTTATGTAGATTTTAAAATGTCTTTTAAAAAAAATTTACATCATTGACAACCTTCAGTCGAAAATAATTTTGAATTTTGTCACGGAAATCAAAATATTTTTCTTTATAACATTATCTTTTTAATTACTTGTCCAGATAGCCAAATATTGACCATACAACTGCTGCTTATTATTTTTAGTTCCTTTAACATATTCCGCTGTTTTTGAACATATTATTTCTAACGCAAAAGTATTATTTTTATGATAACATAATTCAATAAAGATGATCTTAGTAGGATAAATATGATGATGCAAGCCAACAGAATTTCTGTGATATAATAATTTATCATTTTTCTCGCAAAAAATCGCTAGAGATGTACCAAAATGAGTTTTACACATAGTTTCCGCAAATTCATCATAAATGAAAGTGAAAGTTATTGTTATTTTCTTTAAAATAAAAAATGAATCTATGGATTTTCATGGTTAATACTAAAATATGTATTGATTATTACAATTTGAATAAAATTCGTGATGGGTAGATGATTTTAATACTAAATACTGCATTTAATTTTTTTTCTTTTTTCACAGTCCTTTTGAAAAATATGAGTATTCAAACGGAAGATCAAAAATCATATTTTCAACAGATTCTTATAAGTTGCAGATGATTGTTTTTCTTATAAAATTGTATAGATATTTTCAATTATTGCACCGCAGTGGAATGAATCTAAAATATTTTTGCTTGATTTAGTCAAAAAATACAGTTTTGTCTTTCTTACTTCATTTATGTACTAATTAGGCTGTCTTTTAATCAAGTTTAATATGTAATTAATGTTTGCGAATTTAGGGGAAGTCTACGTAGTGATTTCGAGAATGTGTCTATAAATTAAAAATTAAGACTCAATCAAGAAGTATGAACACATTTCAAAAGTTTAAGATTTAAGTTGAATAAAACTACATAATGTAAAATTTTTACTAAACTTTCATAACACTGGCATAACAAATTTTTACAAATAAATATTACTTTAAACAATTTAAATAAATTATGGTTATAACAAAATTATCCAAAAAAGAAGTTTAACGAGATGATAAGAATAATAATAATATTTTTAATAAGGAAAAAGTTAATAAGTTTTCATTTATTTTTTAAGGAAATATTTTCTCAGTTGCAAACATTGTTTTGTATGTTTGTTGATTTCAAAAATATAGGGGAAAGTAGCCTAAAACGGCATACCCAAAGTTTTTCATCTGGAAAAATTTTCAAATAAAGCCAAATCAAAGACATAAGAACATTTTTCGATATAGAAATCTTTTGTCTACAATCTGTAGAACTAGAAAATGGATCAAATCCAGCCGTTACTCTGGAATGATTTTTCTACGTAAAGTCTCTTTTTTTGGAAAAAAAAAATGGTCGGGTAAAACGGACAACACGATAGGACAAAAAGGACTACGACATTTTTTGCTAGAAATGAAGGACAAAATATCGAAAACATTTTTTTTTTATCTTTTATTTTTATTTTTATTTTTATTTTATAAAATATATAAAAATATATAAAAGAACAAAATAAATGATGCTTTTCTAAAGCTTGAACAAAAATATATATATATAAAAACAAAAAACAACCAAAGTATGCTTTTTAAGCCTTCAAGCCCCGGAAAAAGTTCACGTGATTCAGCTATAGCTGAAACAGTAGATCACGTGATCTGTGGTACTATTTCGTACGACGTGGGGCTCAAAGTGTTAAATCATATGGGTATAGTAGTATTCCATTTTGCCCAACTACTACGTAGTCCGTTTTATCTTTTTTCACTTGTTTTGTTTGTTTCATCGTATTTTTTTTTTAGGTTTAATAAACACGTACGAACGTGTTCGTATGAAAGCTAATACATACCCAGACTATAATATACCCAAGAAAAAATAAAACGAATACTACTGTAGTTCTATCAGAAAAAACAAAAACACCCAAAAAAAAAACAAAAACTTACTTTTTTTTTTCTATTTTTCTATTTTTTTTTTCCGTGCTTGCACCGAGCTTTACAGGACAAAAATCAAGAATAGACTGAGAGTATTTGATATGATGTCCAAAGAGATGATTAATTGCTTAGGAACGTCACACCAGCGAAAATCCGTTTTACCCGCCTATGCCGTTTTAGGCCACTTTCCCCTAATAAAAATAATGAAATTGTAACTTAATTTCTTTGTATAGGATAGACCTACAAAGGCTAACAAATTTAAAATAAAATCCAATGTATACAGCCAAAAGAAATTCGTGACAGACATTAATGTGTAATTATTATAATTGACATAATATTTATATAAAAATTACCAAATATTTTATTGATAAAATTTTTAAAGTACTTTATGTTCGTCATGAATTTTTACAAATAAAAAAAAATTAAAATCACTTTCATCAAACTTTTTTTTTTCTTAACACCAAAACAGCATGATTTAATGATTATCAAAATAAATAAAAGGGATTATGATATGGATAATATTTTGATTTTGAAATTTTTTATTAGTTTTGTTAAGGTATAACTTTATGACCTATGAAGACGAAAAAATATTATTATTCAATAAATGTTTTCATATGATTTGTTTCACTTTTACTTACACGTCTTTCTGTATGGACAATTTTGTATTTTATTCATTATTTCCTGATGTATGTTTGAACTTATAAACTAAGGGAATTATTCCTACTATATATAGTATATGAATAGATTATGCTCTCGTTAAAAAAAAAGCAAAATGGAACAGATTTATGGTAAATTAAAAATTAATTATTCCCTAAGAAGAAAGTAACAAACCTTTGTTCAAATTGTGATTGCTGACAGCTTAACACATTTAATATTTTATTATTTAGGGATTAAGAAACACTATTATTTTTTTTTAAGATTTTTATATTATAAATACATCTTTTGATGCGTCAGCTTCAAACATAACATAATTTTTTACTTTGAAAATTCGTATTAAAATTCATTTAACATTGACATTATTGAAATGAAATTAAATTAAAAAAATGATTAAATTTTATGTCTGCATATAGTCAAACCTAACTAATAAAAAAAAAGTTCGAGAATTATTTTCCAGACTAAGCGGGATATCTATAAAAAAAAACTGATTTATATTAATATGTTTTTTTTTTATTATTCAAAAAGTAAACAACAACACTATATAAATAAATAACATTTATTTATTAAATATTATTCTAAAGTAGTTTCATAATAATAATTCACATTATAAAAAATGAAAATATATTGTATTATTTTAACTTTCATCTTCAAGTGCAATAAAATATATAAGTAATAACGTTATTGGCGCATTTAAAAAAATTGCAAGAAAATCTTCTTTGGAAAATATGTAACATTAAACCGCAAAAAAAAAAAACAAGAAAAAGTTTCTTCTTATATTATATTCTTCTTCTACCTACATAGATTACCATATCCAAAAAAGGGTTTCAACTAAAAATATTTCAAATTACTTTTGATAGGTAGTAATGTTATAAAATTTAATTCCACTTGGTTCTAGTTATTTATAAATTATGTAAAAATATAAATAATAATTAAAACACGTTAACTAAGCAACAAGTGAAAGGAAAAAGAGAAGAAGTGAATTGAACATTTTAAAAAAATATATACATTTAGGTATGGCTAATAAAATGTTTCAATAGTGCAGAATATATTAGCCTTGATTTATGTTCTTACCTAATGGTTGCTCTTTTAAATTTATTTGAAGAAAAAAAAAATTTTTGAAATAAAGAAAACTGTTCATCTTCATCCATGTTTTTATTTTATTTGATGATTTATTCGGGTGTTTCTTTTGTAATCATCCCCAGAGCATTATCTGGAATGGAATAAATTTTTATTTTAAACATATACATGAATAGATAATATGTACTGTTTAGTTTTTATTATTGATGTTATATTTTGGTACATACTCTTGTATGAGTAGCCACCATATGTTTTAATTCTAATTTACTTTAATTTATTTTTAATATTATAAAAAATTTCAAATTGTTTTAAAATGCAAAGTAAATTTCAATTTACTTCATTTACATATTCTTCTATATGAATTTGATCTTTCAATTTTTTTCTTTCGCTTTGCATGTTAAGCCTCTGGGTATTATTTTGTTTATAAGAAGATGGTAAATGCTAATTTTTTTTTCTTTTTAAATGGAATGAATACAAATTCTATAATATTGCATTTTATTACAATCTATTTCTAATATTTGCATTAAATGTACATAAAGCTACACAGGTACACATATGTACATAAATTTATGGTTAATTTTTATCTCCATCAAATATTTTAATATGTTTATCTATAAAAAAAAAAACTTAATCGAATATATATAGTCACTGTCAACATTTTCAAAGTTTATTACAGATTTATATTTTATAATAAAAAATTAATAATAATAATAATAATAAAAAAAACGCACAAAATTAAAAATTAATTCTTACGCCTTTTCATCACCCAATAGTGACCTCTGCTGATACAAATAGTGTACAATATTGAAGCATACATTCATACATGGGGTAAAGAAGATAATGATTTTAATAATATTAATTTTTTCCAAATTTTTGTACCACTGACTTTTGTTTCGATTGTTTTGCTATTTTATAAAATATCAGAAATATTAAAAAATAGTGATATTTTCAGTTCTTTTTATATTTACAGAAAACGTATTATAAAAAACCTGTCAATATTACAGGTTTATTTTTGACTTTTAGTCTTTTTGTACAGCCTTGAACTATTTTGTTGAACAACTTGATGGATATAAGCAAAATCATATTAAAACTTTCAATGACCATATTAAAACTTTGTATTTAAATTTAATTAAAAAAAACAAATCTATAAAAAACATATTGAATATAATAATTTCTAATTGATAAAATAATAAAATTTACAGGTAGGTACGACTAAAATAAAAAATAAATAAAAATGTAGTAAATAAATTTTTTTTATCAACTATTAACATTTTATTCAGCGATGATGTCAACAAAATTAATTTCCTCAGTGGATTTTACTATAACTATTGCGCTTACTATCTTTGGCAATCAAAGGGTTAATGTACCTTATAGTTTCGTGTGAATTTTTTTTTTAACTATGCCAGAGCCAAAATATAAATTTTGTGACGAATGCTCTTGTTCAAATATTTTTAATGTTTGTGATGATGTACATAAATGACTCAACAACTTTAAAATTAAATAACAATTCTGCATTTGTTTATTATTTAGTATTTAAAAATTATTAATCCACCTACGAAATACCACAGAAAAACATTTAAAAATTTTTCATAGTAAATGCGTGGTATGTTTTTGTTTTGAAAATAAATTTTTGTACATTAACAGCCGCCAAATTCAATAAATATTAAATTTTCATTAACATTAATTATCGACTATTTTTAGATAATTTAGTAAATTAATTAAAAATAATATACTTGATTACTGATCGTAATCTAAATACTAGCAGACTAGATATTCTGAATAAATATTAAAACTTATTAAAAATATATTTATTTATAAATTTTTAAGTATGTTTTATTCATCCTTAGTTTTTTTTTTTTGTGTAAATTTAAAAAAGGAAAATTAATTTTAAAAAAATCTAAAATTAAACTTTAGTACCTATTCATGAGCTTTTCATTTTTCATTCGAATTTATACAATTGAAACTATACATTCACGAAAATTTCTGATACATAATTCATATTGGAGAATTTTAGGTAAACTTCTCGTTTTAAAAAGTGTGATAGAGATATTCTTAGAAAGCAGTCTGAAAATTTCCTGTTTTTGCAAAAGTTTAATAAAAACAAATCTACTACTTCAAATGTTTAAAAAAAAGACTGCGGTAAAACTCTTTTTAACTTTCCGAAATCAATTTAATTAAATCTTCATGTAAAATTCATCTTATCAAATTAATAATAATTTAATTAACTATGAGAAATTTTCTTTAAAATAAAATGCTGCTGCTGTTTATTTTGTTTTTTTTTTTAAATTAAAGTCATCTCTCTTATAATTTTTATGATTTTATTGTCACCCACAAAATTATTAAATCATAAATATTAATTAATGAAAGTTTTAACAAAATTTTATTAATTGATATAATAATTTTATGTAAATGTTCAATTGTTTTCAACTTTTCGGCATTGTTATAATTAATTTATTTTCTCTTCAAAACTTAAATTTCTAGAATAAAAAGATTAGCTTATAAAGAAATCGATTTCCAAATATTAAAAGCCTTTAATTATTTAACCTTGTTTTACCTTATCGAGATTTTTTGTCCTTGATCCAATCTAAGTTTTAAATTGATGAATTAAAGTCTTACCTACAATGATTCTATATATAAACCCAAAATAATTTTATTTTTATTTAGAAAAATCTTATCGAAGATATCATTATACTCTGTAGACCTTGATGTATGAGAGATTTTGTGTAATATATATTTCAAAATATATTTTTCAAGTATATTTGTATATAGCAGAAAATGGTCATCTTAACGTAACAACATAAAACTACTATTATAATTTCAACAAAACTATTGTAGAAAATAAATATACCTATGCAACCGGCTGGTGGGTCTAATAATTGTCGTCAATAACTTAGTTCATGAAAATAATTGCGGTGTTTACACTTTCACTCTAAGTAAGCAACATAGTGTTAAAAAGTTATAAAAATTAAGAAGAAATTCCGTGAGAGCCTTTGGCAAACAAATTAAGATTTTATTAACATATATATTTATTAATTTAAAAAAAATAATATTGTATGGAGTGAAATAATTTTTTATCTTTTGAAGGGTCCCGGAAATTTTTTTTAAGAAATACAAAAATTTAAATAAAATATTTGTTTTTTTTTTCTTTTAATAATAATGAGAAAAGATTCAATTAATTGAAGACTTAAATAAAGCATATAATAAATAAAGCTTAAGGGTATTTTGATCTTAAGTGATTAGATAGTGTAGTCATCATCACATTTGAGTGTAACAATTTATTCTTTTTGTTGAGTAATTGTTTGTAGGAAATGAATGCTTATTATATAATGTTTATTTTTATTATATAATGTGAACAATGTAAACAAAAAAAAAATTAAAATCTTTTAATCACATATAATAAAAATATTTAATTACATAATAATGTAATATTGTATAATTCAAAAACAATAAAAAAATGGTAAAGTTATAAGAATTTTTCGTTCAATTAATTTTTCAATGATAACGTGAGCTATTTCGCTAAACTTTCATAATGTTACAGAGCAAAAAAATTGGGAAATTATTCAATGCAAATTATTAAATGTATATTTTCTTTATCTCTAATTCTAATGTTTTCTCTTTATAAATTGTATTATTTTCAATTCACTAAAATAGAAAAGTATTATTATACACATTTAATTCGAATCTCAAACTTGAAACTTCTGAATTATGTTTAATAATCTCACCGAATGCACCGGTTAATAATAAATAAACGTATAAAAACTCTACAAATTTATATTTATATGATCTTTAAATTTAATAATTATTTGATTAAATAAATGATGAATAAAGAATAATAACAGATTTTTCTGTTAATTTATTTTGTACTTCAAAAAAAAATATTAACTTGCTTTTAGAAAATTAATTTTTCTTTGATAAGATCGCATTCATGAAATTTTTATCCATGAAATTTTATGAAAAATGGTTTATTTTTGCGTAAAAATATTTATAACCTAAGGCTGTTATATAATCTGCATAATGTTTTCTAACAAAAATAGTAGAACAAAAAATAAATTGCAACTAACATTTATCATTTTATTTGATAAGAGACGATTTAAGTTTCGATATTAAAAATTCTTGTAAAATGTTTTTTGGGGTAAAATACGTTTGTTTTATTTTTTTTTTTTACAATTCAGCAAATTTTTTTTTAAATTATTTTTAAAACAAAAAGGTTTATTAAAATTAGTGTAAGAGTATATTAACCTCGAAAATGTTTAAGTTGACTGGGAAATCGATTAGAAGCTTTAAATTCACAACTATGAATAATAAATCACATAGTTGTATTATATAAGTTTGTGTGTAACTAATGTTCAAATTTAAAAAAAAGTTATTAATCACGATTTGTATAATTAATTGCAATTTGAAAACAAAAAATTGTAGCTGATTTATTTAAATAATTGAAAAGAAAATTATCCGCATTAAGTAAAATGTTATGCACTGTATTTTTAAAAAAAAAAATCGATGTTTAGTAGATTTATTGAAAACAGATTTAAAATAAAATATATTTTCCTATTTTTAAATAGGGGACATGTAAGCGTTATGTATTAACTAAATTCAATTTAAATTTATTCATCAATGCAATTCTCAGATTAAAAAGAGCAAATTGTGTTATTATATAATACATAAATAATTTAAGTTTCAGCAAATTATTAAACCTTTTATAATTTTTGTGGTGAATCCACAGAGTAAAGAGTTATTGAATTTTAGAAGCTTAATTAAAAACTGAGCGCAACAATTTGTTTGCTTCGTTCATTCGCCAACCTACATAAGTCATTAGTGATATTTCTATCAAAATTCTGTTCAAAAAGGATTATATTCAAGTTACCGAAATTTTATAGAATGTGGTTACGCACTAATAATCTTTTGCTATCTTATTCCAGCCTAAAGAAAAAAAAACCATTACTGAAGAGAAAGTATAAATCCAAATGTATTGGCGGATCAACAAAATAAGAAGGAACAAAGAAAAAATTGGATTATATAATAAAAATTTACATAATGTTTAATAATTTGGACAGAAATAAATTAAAAAAAAATTTTTGGTTTGTCTTTATTTTTTGAACAACTTTTTTTTTTAATTCTTATTAAGTTCAATTCATTCTTAACAAAATCTTTTGGTTATAATTTTTTGCGGTCGTTTAATAAAAATAATACTATTTTTTCTATCTTTGGAAGAAAAATATTTTTTTATTATTACTATAAAAAAAAAATTTCAAATATAAATATAAAGTGTTAAGTTTATCATTTTCAATTGCTTTGAAAGAAAAACACATACTTCAAAGTTGTTGTATTATTTAAATTAATGTTATATGGAAATTGCTAAGCCTTGACAAGAAAATTACATGGTTTTCCACTCAATTGAAAATACTTATTTTTTTTATACTTGCATATAAAATTTGTTCATTGTACACTGCTAATTCACTTTAAGTATCGTATCTGCATACACTTCTACTTGAAATAACTAAATATTGGTATTATACAAGTTATTTCGATTTATTTATTAAAATATTGTTAAGTTGTTCCAAAGAGAAATGCCAATTTTATTAAATCAAACGATATGTGATTCAAAAAAAGATCTAAAAATAAAAACAAGTTTTATTTTGAATACAAATTAGAGAAGAAGATTTGTAAATATAACTACCAGTGGGATCCGTAAATTATAAAGTTTTAATTGTTGATTTCGCGTACGCAATGTATTCTTGAAATTCTCATCCAAAATTAATTAAAATAAAAAAATTATATAAATTTTGTCAGTATTCTCTGACAACATCTGACAATTTTTAGCACTGCTTATAATTGATGTTATAAATGAATAGCCTAACGCATTACACAATAAATAAAATAAATAAAAGTGAAGGAAAGTTATATTTTATTTTTAATGCGAATTATGATGGTATGTTGCAGTATAGTTATTGAACAAAGAATTTTTCTTAAAACGAAAGACTTGAGACACGAACTTGTTTTCAAGAATTATTTCTTATAAACAATTTTTTTTGTTTTTCATTTACATAATTCTTAAAATATCTTTAAATATCTTTAGATTTGAATCAAATAAAAGTATCTTACTAATTTCAATTTAATTCATATTTTATTTTATTTATTTTGCAGGATATTTTCAATTGACATATTAAAGAAGATTAGAAATTTTTTTTAAAGAAAAATAATGGTTAAATATTGGACATATTCAACATTAATCATTTGGATATTGAAATGCCAATTAGTGAATTGTCAAGTAAGTTATGAAAGCTTAATTTTAATTTTATTTTAATAATGAGAAAAAACTAACCTCGAAAATTAACTTTAATATTGTTTTGGTAATTTCTTTCAATGAAACTTGACATCATAAATAAGAATTCAAATAATTATATTAAAGATACTTGAAAAATATATTAAATGAACTGCAATTGTACGTAATACATTTTTATTTTTTAAATTTGTGTGAACCCCTTATCAAAAAGAAATTGTAAAAGAAATTGTAATAAGTTTGGGCGTTGAATGCTTTTGAAGTTGTCATTTGACGTTGAATGTTTCTGAAGTTGTCATTTGACGTTGAATGCTTCTGACGTTGTTTCTTTACGAATTTTATTCCTCAACTTATATTTCGATTGATGGTACTTTCTCAACATCAAACTAAATTTCAGTCCGGTGTACTTTTTGTCAGATTTATACACTTTCTTTATTAACGGCGATAAAAACAATCACCAAACAAATTTTCGAACAGTGTAAAAAAAATTTTTTTTAATTAATTTTAATGAATACTAATTAATCATCAACATTGTATGATCATTAATGCCCGAAATAAGGTACTATCATTTTAATTAAAAATTAAATTAGTTTTTTGATAAAAACATTAAAATTAATTGCGACTAAATTAATTTTTTGCTACGCAATAACAAATGAAGTGTGCTTCGAAATGTCATGACCGGCTACAAATTATTAAATAGACCTATCAATGACAATTAACCTTCAAGAAAACACAATATATACACAAATATTTAAATTTTTTTCTTCTTAAAACTTTGTATCTAAAATATTGCTTTTGCAATCTAATATCTTTTAAAGATAAATAATAATTATCTAACAATGTCTTCACAACAATGTGTAAACATTTTTTAGCAAACTATTGGCGGAAAAATAAAACATGTAAGTCTTAACACTTGACTTGCATATTTTATAGCTTGTGTAGAACACAATTTTTTCTAGTAATTACTCTTTGTTTTTTTTTAAAGTAAATTTGATTAATGTAGATAAAGTTATAAAATTCAATTACGAGATATTTGTTAATTTTAAAGTAGTATAGCAATATAATGAGTTTGAATATTAAATTAATTAAATTTATTGGAGATTATTGTTTTGATGACACATGGTGTGATAAGCATTTTGATCAATCTATTTTTGCAAACTTTCTAAATTCTTCAATTTTTCTTGTTGCACTGATTCTTTTCTGGAGTCGTATTTTCACATCATGAAGAAAAAAGCATATTTTGAGTTCAAATTTTATATTATTAAAATATTAAAAAAAAATACAACATTTAAACTTTATAGTTGACGACTTGTCTCATAAAATATCAGTTAAATAGAAGATACTGTGTTTTTTTTAGATAATTCATAAAATACAAATTTTATTTTGTTATTAAAATAATTATCATAAAAAAATAAAAACTTGTAGACAGCGGATCAATATTTAAAAACAAAAATTAATTAGTATTTTATTGGAGACAATAGTACAATAAATATTACATTTCAATCATAACATCAATCAAAGCATGCAAACAAACATGTTTTTTTTTCATACTTCATTACAAAAATAAACAAAAATGTATATAATTAATCAAAAAGAATTTATGCTTTTTTTTTAATTTTAATTTAAAATGCAATTACTGACGAAATATTAATTTAGCGTCAACTTTAAATTGGAAATTTTATTTTCCTAAATTTAGCGCCGCTTAAAAAAGTTTATATTATGAAGATGTAAGAATTGCACCATTTGGATTTTCTTTAACTCAACCTCTTGATTAATAAAGTAAAAAAAATATAAAAGTAAATATTGCAATGAGTACTAAGTGAACAATATAATTCCGTACGAATTTTAGGAATTATTTTCAGTTTAAGTTAAGTTATTAAACCTTTAATTTGCAATATATATACCTATATTCTCCAATACCAAAGTGTATTTGGCTAATACCGAAAGCCTTGTAAAATTCAGAAAAAAAAATTTATCTGACAAGAAAATTAGTAAAAAAAATTTAAAGAATATAATTCGAGAAATTTATATAAGCTAAAATGGTTTATTCCATTATAATTCTCTATAACTCTCTATAAATCTCTATTATGTTAGTCAATCTAGCGAGATACAATATTTTACACATACGAAATATCGAAAGTTAAATATTTATTTCTCACCATTGTCATATTTAAGAAAGATAATGCAAAATTATCTATATTTTATATTAATGTAGGTACGTACACATATTCAAAATTATTTATCACAAGGACAAAAAAAAATCTAATTTTAAGAATTTAAGCAAGTTATCATAATTTTTCTCACGATTAAATTAATAACAAAATCAAAATCTATTTAAAATAAAAAAAATTTTGGAAAATTAGGAAATACTTTTTTTTTACAATTTTTATTTATATAATTTTATCTATTTTTTAAAATTTTCAATTAAAATATTATTTTCAGTATGGTGTCATTAGCTCAACTTGAAAGATCTTAAAATAGTTGGCAAATTATTTTTTTTTTTTCCATAAGAAACATACAATTTTATTGTTTATGTTATTGAAAATCTGTAGGTGATCAATAAAAATAACACCATGCGAAGTTATCTAATTAAATTTGATACGTATATTATTATAAATTGATGCTCTTGAATAAAAGATAACCTTCAAATTAATTGAAGCATCATAAAGAAGGTAATTTAAGAAAAAAAAGTTAGAAAAAAGAAAACATTGGTAAACATTTAACATTAAATTTCATTATTATAATTAGAATTAAATTTTATGCTTAAAATAAAATTGTATTGTAGTTTAAAAAATTCTTTGAGAATAACAGAATATAGTTGAAAAGAAAAATAATTTGCTTAACCACAAAGCCCATTTTAATCATTGAGAAATTTCAAAAATCTCCACAAAATTAACATGTCTTATGTTCTTTTTTTAACCAGAAAATTAACAGGTCTTATGTTCTTGCACCAAAAGCTATAACATATAATAAATAATTATGTAGTTGGTTATTATTACTATTATTATTATTTTATTATTGATAATAGAGATATTTTTTTATTTCTATGTCAATAATTAATAATTATTTATCTTGAATCTTGTCTGAATAATGAGGAAAGACACGTGCCATTAAGAATTTTTCTATTAGAAGTATAATTTGTTTTTTTTTTTAAATAGCAGTCGACAATAAGAGAAAATTTTTTAGTCACACCGCACCATCATAAAAAAGACCTTTAAAATTATTAATAATTATTAATTTAAAAACGAATATCCATTAAGTAAACATAAAAAAAAATTATAAAATTGCTTGACGAAATACCTAAAGTAACTTTGGGATTTTTAATCTGTTGTACAATTTTGTTTCATAAGACTTATTGGATATAATAATAGTATACCTAATAGTTTTCCTTACTTACAGATTGATTTTGTTATTAAAATATCTTGTCTGTTGTCGAATATTTTATGTAGGTATACTGCTTTCGTCAACTACGATAGAGCTCATTTTAAATTCATTTATTGAGTGAAAAATTAATCTCTTTTTTTAAACTTAATATCTGAAATTTAAGTTCGTAATGAGTAATGAGTAAGTAATGCAAGAGATGAAGTTTACTATTGACCATCGATCGATTTGTAATATTTCTCTAATTTTATAATTTATATTATAAAAATAATGAATCTTAAATAAAGTTGGGAAACAGTTTTTATTTTAATTCAGTTCACTCAGGCCTTGTGGTAATTTGAATAAAAGAAAATGATAAAATTTTCTATAAAAGCGAGTCCAAGAATGTACATTTTTCGAACATAAAATAAAACAGATATTCAAAAATTATATCATAATGTTTATTTATTTAAGAATAAAATAAAAAAGGTATTTGTTAGAAGATTGCATTAAAATATATATTATTTAAATCTTAAATACCATTATACTATTTAAATTTACTATAGCTATTTCTTATATCCAAAACAAATTTAACAAAATGTTAATAACACATGGGGCTTTATAGACATAGACAGTGTAAAAGGTCATTAAAACATGACAAGTTCACGTTAACATTTTTCTTTTATACGATTTCATAACACTTATAAATATGTCGAGAAGATTTTCGCCCTATAGCCAAATACTTAAGACATTTTATTATTTTTTATATGAAATACAAGATTTTCTTCCGTGGCTGATGAACATTTTTGCATAAATCAAATGCAATTATTTTTTGTTATTATTAAAAATTTAAATTCATATTATAGTTTTAATTTTTTTTTAATCAAAAGCGTTCTGTAACGATAATTTCTTTTCAGTTTTTACATTTAATTTTATTAATTCATATTAGTACCACACTAATTCTGCGACACCAATAAATTGAATCTTTATAGAGAGACTTGATCGAAACTTTTAAATACATCTATAATTAGACTTTTATAATGGTTCAATTAGCTATTAGAACATGCTTAGCACAAAAAGCTGAAAGCAATGCTTATTGTTAGAAATAAATAATGGATAAAAGAAATCACTTTTTGCTATAAAAAAATAGTAAAGTTTTTTTTATTAAAATAATTTGTATTTAAATTCGTTATAAATGTCACCAAATGAGTATAATTAAATAGATTATGTTTATTTTATTATGGTTTACTTTAATGAAATTAAATAACTTACCGTAAAATGTCTGCAGAAAAATTTAAAAAAAGTATACAAAGTTTGATGATAAACAACAGGATATTATAAAGGCCATATACACCTATTTTATAAAAAATAGTTTTTCTTACCCTACATATCTTGAAATTCAAAATTAAAATAAATCGAACATCATATTTTCCGATTTGATGTCCCCAGAATCTGTTTAACTTTTACTTACCATACTCTAAGATTACATCCTAGATTAAAAACATGAAATTAATTTTCACTTTTACGACAGTTGGTAAGTAAATTATGGTCGAACGCAATTCTATAAATCTTAAAACTTTTATTGAGTGTAAAACTTTTTTTGGCCGATTTTAGAACTTTTCAAAAATAATAACCCGTTTACTACTATAGCAAGCTAGTATATAATGTATGTTGGTTGATAAATATTATGTGTACGTTCAAAAAAAAATTATTGAATATTATGACATTTAAGTTGAATTAATGACAAAAATAAATTTATAATTATTTAATTTTTAGAAAAATTAAAGAAATACAAAATTAAGGAATACGATAAATGAATTTTACTTTTAAATTTTCCAATAAAGTTTCAGCTAAATTTAGATAGATATGGAATAAAATGAATTTAATAATTTAAATTTTCTTGGTTGCTTAAAACGTTTGAAAATTTCGGCCGACTAGCATTGCTTGGTTGGATGTCCATTTTCAAATACATATTTTCATAGTAATTAAGCGATCGATCAAGCTGTCGGACGATCAAAAGTCTAGAGTGGCCAGTGAGTTGATTGAAATACATCATAATGTACATATGACTATTATGTTATGTATTTAATTTGATAAATGATCATAAAAAATTAAGATATACATATATATATATATATATATACGGGAACTTTAATAATGAAAAACATAAAAGAGCTTAATTAAGTATTTTTACACATTATTCGCTTTATGTTTTTTATAAACATATTATTTATACATACATTATTATTATATTGTATGTTTAATTTAATTTAATTTTAATTTATCCATTTGCGAATTAAATTAATTAATTTAAAAGTTGATAATTTGACTATAGTTTGCTTAGTCATATAAGATTTATTTTTTTTTTTATAAATTGTTTGATTATATTTTATTGTATTATTATTTGATGAAGGTTTATCAAATTCAAAATAACTGCGATGCGCGACCAATTTAGGCATTTTACTTTTTAGAAATAAAAGGAAATAACATAAGAAAAAAACAAAAAAAAAATTATGTTTGAATGTTATTTTTAACGAATTTTAAAAAAAGTAAAGACCTTAAAATTCATTCATGTTATTTTTTAATCGTGTAAGGAAGTAAATAAATTACCATAATAATAATTTTTTTTTTGTTAAACTTTTTATTTTTTCTTTTTTTTACTTGAAACATGTAATTTACCTATAATGTGGGTAATTTTTGATTCACACTTTTAACACACATAAATATTAATGGATTGAAATAAAAACTTTAAGTGGAATATATAATTTTTAAGATTTTCTAAGAATAAATAACTACCTACATAAGAAAACTTATGCTTAAGAATTAAATAAAAAGGCTACTAGTCTTTAGTTTTCACAAAACATGGATGCACAAATTAATTATACAAATTATCTCTTTAAAAATAAGGCGATAAATCACTAAAATCGATTAGTGTTCAATGAAGAAAAAAATTTACTTTTTTTTTTCAAATTAAACCCATTAAATGCTTTTTATTCTTTGCGTTGCGCGTTGTTTTTAATGATTCCGATTTGTATCAAATTTTACAATTATTATGTGTCCTAGAACTGTTCCAGCTTAAAGCTGGATTTATCTTTTTTCCTTTTGATATAACTTTTATAAAAATAATACCACTAAAGCCCATATTGTTTGTTGTTTAAATTCTGACTTGATCCGATAAGTTTTCAAACTTTTAAATCTAATTATAAAAATTGGAATAAATAAAACAGATAGGTACACCTCATTTAACTTCCGTGTTCTAATTAATTATTCATACATAATTCCTTATTCAATTTAATAGTACACAGTTTTCATTGACATGCCAAGCTTTTGTCAATTTCTAAAAAAAAATAATATATATTTCTAATAAGATTTGACTTATAAGCTCAATTACAATTATGATTTATTTCAAAGTAGTGAAGATAATATTTCATTTTAAGCGCCATCATATTTCATTTTGAAGATATTTAAAAAAAAAATATTTTATGAATTAACAAGGTCGCACAGTACCCAAACATTTAATTCTTCTAGTAATTATCACTGCAGGAAATTGCTATTGTTATATTTTTTTTTTAATTGCTCTGAAGTTCTACATTCTTTAGAAAAAAAAAAATTAAAATTGACGTAAAATTTGTTATATAAAGCTTAACACATTATGTAAATAAATATGTTTCACTTTTGGTTTTTCAATGTTTTTATAATCTTTCAGTTAGTTCGTTATTCACGATCCTCTTGTGAAATTGATGGGAATAATAAACAATAAACAATATTTTAAATATTTACTGCTGAAATCCTTACTTAAAGAGCTATACTTTTATTTGTATAACATTATTCACAAATTGATAACGATGCGCGGATTATTAAAATTTAAGAATAAAATGACTCATATGAAAAACTGAAGTTTAAGTGTTAATAATAATACATATTTACGGCTCATGTTGTCGTTTCGATTTTACATAAAATTAATTATCCTCCCACCTCTGACACTGTTTGATTATAACAGATTTAAATGGTTTCAAATTCAAATCATCATTTAATTAAAAGATGCTTTAATTCATTTCAATAATTTTCAAATTATCTGGAAATTTTCAGTAATCAAGTGGTTGCAGTGCAGCGAGTTTAAGGGATTAATTTTTCTATAAATCCCTTCGCTTTATGTAGGTATATTTGTATAAATGTTAGGAATTATTGTTTTACTTTTTTAAATTAGTAATCATATATTTGATATAAGCCAAATTGAAAGAAAGATTTTAATAATGAAATTTTATGTTATTCAGAAATTTAATTATGTAAATAACCTAATCATATATTATAATACAATTATACGAAAGAATAATAATAATAATAATAATAATAATCTTTTCCTAAGAATTTTTTATGAATAAAATTTATAATATTTTTATAATGTAGATGATTTTCTTTTCCCCGCTCAAGGTTGTTTATTTGAACTTTTTCATCCAAACATTGTGTTTGTGTATACTTTTCCAACAACAAAATCGTGAGTTTGTTTTTATTTTTGAAGTAAATATCTGCAAATGAAAGAAGAAGAAGACATAAAAATATAAGATTTTTATTTTATTTAAATTATCAAAAAAAAAGTTAGTTATGTACTCGGTATTTATGTATAATATAAGAATATATTATTTGTTAGTTTTTTTTTTTTTTTTGAAAGAGTAAAAAATTGTTCTAAAGCACTCCTTTGGTAATTTTTGTTTGTCAGTATAAGCAGAGGTTATTTTGGTTAAATAAATACCAACAGCTCAACATTTTTTAAGATCTATACAAAAATTAATTTCCAAAAAAAAATATCAAAAATTTACGAACAACCTAATAATCTAATTTTGTATATTAGTAATGGATCTTATGTTTAAACTCCGTTTTTTTCATTATTTACTGTGCATTATGATATTATACATACTTGTTATGACATTATACTTATGTGGAAGCGTATGTAAATTTATTTAAAATTTGTGTTTAACAGGCCGCTAGAGTCAAATTTACCGCGTTCATATAAAATTTTAAGTGTGGTGAACATATTTATATAATTTTTTAATGCTTTGAGACATTTAAGACATTGAAAAACTGAAAACACAAAAAATTTACAGTAAAAAATATAGAAAGCACAAAAATTAAATTTCGTTCAACAAACTTCGTTTGCGCTTTCATCGAAAGTGTAAAGCGAGCTTAAATCATAAAAATTGACTAAAAATGTATGAAAAAAATATTTCTTTTAAATTCCAATAAACTAAAATAAAAATTATGGCCGGCTCACTTAATGATAAATAGTTTTAGGTAACTTTTTCCGTTTTTACTTTTGTTTCCCGCAGGATAATGTTTGGCGCAACATCATTTTTACTTTGTAAGAATAAATATTAAAAAACTATGCGACTCGCTTTTTCGAAACATCTTTTATTAAAATCAGAGGTGCAGGTTTGTAGCCTCTTAATATCTAAATTAGGGTTTTTAATACATGAAGCATTGCCAAATGTATAATATATCAGTCTTAAACTGCTTCCAACATTCAAGAATATGTGCGTCGACTCCATCTGATTTACATATTCCTTAAAATGTTTTTGAACTCTATATTTGAAGTTTAAAACCCTATTATTGCTTTTTGAAAATGTGAAATTTACTAAAAGTCTTTAACAAAACAAATAAGTACTTTTATTTTATGCTCGTTCACGGTTTAGAGAACATTTTAAATTGACGCCAAATATAGAATTTTCTGATGCTCTAGAAATATTTTTATTCTGAAGAAAAATAACACATGGAACTAAGATAAATTGTATGAAATTATTAGAAATTTACTCAAATAAATTTGTAAATAAATTTTATTCATTAATATTTTCCAAAAAATTAATTAGAACCTACATACATACATAGACCTAGACGCGATTTCTTAATCATTTATTATTTTTTATAATATAAATAGAATCATAAATGAATATTATTGAATTAAAAAAATATAAGTAGTGAAAATAGTAAATATGAGAGTCGTAAATTTATTGTCTTTGAGGTGTCAATATTAATTTTTTTTTTACATTAAATATTTCAAATCATTAATATTTAATTTAGCGTGGGCTCGTCCATCAAAAAATTAATATAAATATATTAAATATAAAAATTAAATAAAATATATATTATTTATTTAACAGTTTTGGTATATTAAATTTTCTGATTCTATGAATCTAATGAATAATTTAACCTACATTGTGATTTGAAAATTATTAGTTATCATTTCAACAACAATAATAATAATAATATTTATGTAACATAATTTTAAATTAGCGAAAGGTCATTGATTCAAAATATTTTTAAAATGAAATAATTGCATAATACACGTGAGAATTATAAATTTATTCAAAAAATAACGATGACATGTTGGATCAAAATATTCAAAAAAAAATTATAATCATATGCTGACAAAGTTAAATTTTAATGAAATAAATTTTTGTTTTGTGTTTCAATTAGAATACTTTTAAAGCAATTTAAACTCTTAACAGTGCTATGTCTTGCGTTTTACTTATCAAATTGGATTTTTTTATTTAATTTGTAAGAAAAAATATGAAAAGGTTATAGGTTTGTTTTCGAATAAATCTTCAAAATTACGTTATTAAAAAAAGCTTTATGCCTTGAGCACAGCTAATACCGCAAAGCAATTTAGAGCTACCGTAAAAACCGATTTTCTGCGTTATTTCTTAATTAATTTAAATAAGAATTATAAAAAACGCAAGATATTAATTTTATTGATATTTTGTAAAAAGAATTTCTTAAAATTATTTCATAATTAATTAGAAAACTGAATTTATTTTTTTTTTTTTGCTCCTGAAAGAATTGACTACGTCACAAAATAATTTTTTTGTTTCTTTTTCACTGTGTTTCTTTTGCATCGAAATTTGGTTTTGCGGCATTTTTCTGTCACAATCATATTATAAAAAAAGCAAAAGCAGTTGTTTGCAGTTGATTTTATTTTGCTTTCAGGTAAAATAAGCTGTGAAAAGGTTTCCGGAACATTCCTTCAAAAATTGCTTTGCGGTATTAGCTGTGCTCAAGGCATTAGATTTTCTGAAATAAATATATTAGGTATTCTTAAATAATTTTCAAATGATATATGTAATATTATTTAGATAAATCAGTAAGCCCTTTGTCATCAAAAAATTACTTTTTTTCAGAAATAAAATAAACCAGATTAAATTTTAAAGAGAAAAGTAAAAAACTTTTTAGGCAGTCATTATTTCTTTAAAGTTTTTGATTCAATCTTTTTTTTTTGTTTATAAATAAATATCACAAAATTTTACTTAAAATTTTTAACCCGTTCCAATCAAAAATAAAAAAAACTTATTAAAATAAAGTCGAAAATTTATTTAGAAGTGCGCAAAACAGTTGATGAAATCTTCGACCACTGATTCTAATTTCTTCTTAAAAATAGAAATTGAAATTGAATACTATTTCGAATGTTTAAATCTCCTATCAGATAAAGTCTATTATCATCAGAGATAATGAAATATAAGATATCACATTGGATATTAACATCTTTTATGTTATGCACTTATACGTCCATCAACACCTCAAACATAACAATTTATTGAATGCTTTATATAACAAATATTATGTCTAATTTATTTCTTGAAATAAAGCAATTTTGATTCATTTTACTGTTTATTCTTAATTTTATTATTTTTGTTATTGTTAACACATTTGAGTGTGAAATTATTATTCAATACATTAATAATATTGTCATAATTTTTAAGTTATTTGAAAAAAAACTTCTGAAAATTACTTATATGAATTCTTCTCCTCTTATAAATATTATTACTCAATGATAATATATACATAATGATCGGGGAATTTATTCACTTTCACTAATTCAAAAGAAAAGTCAATTGTATCACGTGGCAAACAGCCGATTCTAAATTTCAATCCCATTATTACATGTTACATGTAAATATATTAAATTACCAAAACCTAAACTAAAATTAAAAAAAAGAAAAAATTCTCGATTATCTTATTTAGATAACTTTTATTTAAATTATAATCTATGTTTGTAATAATATGCAACCTTTATGTTTGTTCAATTTGTATGCTATAATATAAAATTCGTGTGAATAAAAGAAAAATTAATGCCTTATAATATTTCAAAAATAATTTAAGAAGATATTTTGTATATGAATGAAATACACTGAACATCAATAAGAGCTTACTCATGAATAAATTTGTTCCAATAATCAGTATAAAAATACAAAATAGTTAAAATTACATTTGTCCATGATTCACCGCGATTCAACAAATTCTATTTTTTTTAACAATAATTAAATTCGATATTTTATTTATTAGTTGTCAAAGTTTTAACACATGAGGCCGCATTAAACGGATAACCTGATATATTTTTAGAAAAATAACCATTCACATATTTCATTGTCAAAGTTCACAAATGTTTCAATAAATGAATTAATACAAAAAAAAAATTAAACTTAAAATCTAAAAATTTCTTATTAACTACTTTAAATTTGTCAAAACTCATGCTTTTATAATAATATAACTCAATGTCGATATTCTTTGGACTGTTTTTCTTCCTCTTTCAGTGCTCGAATAAGGACCAAACTTAAAACACCATTTATTATATTCAAAAAAGCAATACCCATAGCTATGACTGCAATCCAATTTGACCTATCTTCCAAAAACCAAGTAACTTCATCAATACAACCATGGAAATATGCATTACCCGTCATTCCGTCCCTACATTCCATTGGAAGAGGTTGTCTTAACAAAATATAGTCAGTAGGTCCATCAGCACCACAGCATCCTACATTTTCTTGAATCATTTTCAAAGTTTCCAAAGATTTTTGATGTTCTGATGTCATAATCAATCTTGTAATCGTTTTTCGAATCAATGGTTGAATACTAGAATTCATTGTACTGAAATCTAATAAAACTGCCGCCCCAATCGAGACAAACACAAAACCTAATATTTGTATTCCAATAAATGCAGCCAATGCGAAGATATTTTCCATCAATGCTGATACACATCCGAAAAAAGATACCGCTATTATTATAACACTTGTTGCAATCAATACGTAAATTCCAATATAATATTCATGAATATCTAACAGACTGATCCATTCAACTACATTTGGGCTTGCTCGAATCCATAATGTAAGTCCAAATAATGCTGCTCCAAATAACCATGATACTATATTGAAGCAAAATAATGTGTATTTAATACATCCGATTTGATTTTCAAGCTTATCAGCTTTTCGTTCATAATCCATTTCCTAAAATTATACTCAAAAGTTTATAAGAAAATTATTTCTCTTAATATAAGGGTTCGTTTGATAATGAATGAGTCAGCATTTATAATCTATATACCGTATTAGTATATTATTTTTTTTTAAATTATGAAAAATGGTTGTGTGCTTGCTAAAAGGAAATGTTTATCATAATTTGTACCTAGAAATTCAAGGAAGAAAAACTAAAAATTGTTACATTAAAATTGTACATTAAAACTGGAAAATGCTAAGAAATTAAATACACAGGAAACAAAATTTTTTCCTCCAGAATTTTGGCAATAAATATAAATTAAAAGATTTTTTTTTCAATTGAAATATTAGAATATTGATGAATATTAATATTAATAAATAAATAAATAAGCATGTAATTTACTAATGAAATAAAACTTAGTCATTTTATTTATCGATAAAATATTATTTTATGCCAGCTTTGTTTTTATATTTGGGTACTATTTGGGTTATGATAACAAGAGTTATCTTTATATAAAAGCGATTATACGAGATATGTTTTGAATATGTGTATGTTACAATATATATTGCTTATTAGTTAACTTGCGCATGTCTGTTTAAATGTATATGTACATAGACGTAAATACATTACATACAATTATTTGGCAATAATAATACAGATAAGGCATTTAAGAATCCTTTGATTAAGAAAAGAAAGGCTTATTGTAACAAAGTTGCGTTTTTGAAGACTTAGGAACATCAAATACTCACTCGATCTCATATTATATGAAAATAATATTAAAACACAATTTTTTTTTTTTGGAATAAAATTAAAATTAAACCTCGATAATGCGATTTTAATTAATTTTATTTTTGATTTAGGACAAACTTTTCATTCACAAAATCATTTCAATCAAGAAACCTATGCTCGAATTGTTCTCAAAATGAATGTTGCCTAAGAATTTATTCGATATGATGTTTTATTAATAAATATGACTCATGTATTGTATGCGAAATTAAAAACAAAAAAAAACATAAATTTGAAGTTTTTTTTCAAATATTTCTTCTTCTTGTAACTCTAAAACTAATAACTTATAAATAAATGTAACCTTTTAATTGGATAAATGATATCAAAGTCTAAGTAAATTTTTTTCTATTTTTTTTTCGTTTTTATCTTTATTTTTATTATTTCGAAATAAAAAATGAAAAACCATCCGTAAAATGTTAAACAAAAAAAGTTTATAAATTCACTCGATTTAACTAACTGAATTATTCAAAAGTCGACTACACCCAAAATATTTTTTATAAATTTCTTATCACATTGGACAATAATAAGATAAGATAAAAATAAAAAAATAGGTATAATTTCAGCATTAAAACAAAAAATGGGGAGTTTTCTGTATAAAAAGAAGGAGAGTTTTCTGCAGATTTAATGGAAATACGATAATAAAAAGTTTCTGTTAATATTTTGTGGGGGAAATTTCATGTAAATTACTGATAACAACACCTTGCTACACTCAGATAAGATAATAATATTTAAAAAAAAATATTAAAAATGTGATTTTAGAAATTTCAGATATTTGTACATAATATAATAATAATATTTTTATGAATCATATACAAAAATGAAAAAAAATAAATTTATTTTAGTAAATATTTCGTCACATAAATTTTATTGGACCCATTTTTAGCAAATTCTAAATATAACGATTTTAACGCATTGACAAATGTATTTCTTAATTATTTTAAAATGTAACTAACATATATTAAATACTAGTTGAATTAAACTTAAAATCTTGTTAGGCTCATTTTTCTCTTAAACAAAAATAAGAAACTTACAACAGTAAGTTTATGGTTTAGTATCGAATATCGTGTGTAACAACTAGGTATGCAGCTTTCAACAGTCTTCCATTTTTTGCTTTCTTTTCTTTTTTAGGTAAAATCAATTAATTTAATTTTAATACAAGAAAATTTCGAAACCTTATATTGGGAATCCTGTGGTAGAAATTATTAAATTATTAAATTGATCACAAAAGATCTAACATAACATTTTTTTAGACGATAGTTCTTTCTTAATGAATCTTATAAGATACAAAAGCTTTTAAAAATAATAAATAATAGAAAGATCCAAAAAAATTTACTGTTGTTGTTATACACTATGACTATACTATAGAATACATATAAATAGGTATGTATGTAAATCTCTGAAGCGGGAAAATTGTTTTTTTTTACATTTCATTGAAATATTAAACTATCTGAATGAAAACTTTTATTTTTCTTTTATAATAGTATAATAATGATGATAATAATAATAGTAATAATAATAATAAAATAATAATGAATAAATATATAAGCCAATATTATTTTGTTCATTCTTTATTTTAATTTTTCGTTACACAAAAAAAAAACTAAATTTGGACTCCATTCCATAAATGACCAACAAAACGAAAAGATGTCATGGTTAACAGATTCAATTATAATATTTATTTCTTTGTGATTCGCTTTTATAGATTTATATGTCTGTGCTTGTAACTATTTTTTTTGTTTTTATAATAATTAAAATGGGAAGTTAAACGATTAAAGCATTAAAGCAGACAAATCACAGACATTTAACCTTTTTTCTCTATTTTTGATAGCCCACATTTAATAAATAAAAAATAAACGCATAATTAATCATAATAATATATGTTTAATTTATTAATGTTGAATTCCAGAAAATTATTATAATTTTCTAACTAGATAATTCTTGTATTCCGAAAACTTCAATAATTATATTGAAAAACTGCAAATTATATGAAAATTAGTCGGTAATGCAGTTTCGTCGGTAACTATTTCTTTTTTAATTACATTACTAACAAAATGCATACAAATACTCAGTTCGGAGAAAGTGAGTCAAAAGTTCATTGTAAGTTCACATTCACTATATTTTTATATGAACAGTACATTATAAAAACAGAAAATAAAAAAAAATTATGACTGATTGATTAGATTTTATAATCTCAAATTAAAGTTAGTATTAGTAGATTTAAAAAAATGGATTTCGATGAAAATGGTTATACGAAACATAGGTCGATTATAGGAACTGAAAAAAACTGTTTATACTGAGATTTATTTTCTACTTTTTATATATTTCAATAATAAAATCGTGTAACTTAATAATCTTTTTTTTGTATATTAAGTATACAAAATGTTGAGTTGTTGTATCAAGTGCATTATTTGTTACAACTTTAGCTCTACATTGAGACTGTTAACGTTAATATTTAAATTTCACATAGAAAAATAGTTTTATTATTGACTTTTATTTATTTATTAAACACTAGTCGAAATACCCGGCTTCGCACGGTAGTCCCGAACTTATATTAATATCAAAACACTTCAATCCAGATTTTGTGCAATAAAATGAAACAGAATTTCAAAATTAGTTAAATAGCCACTTCCCCGGTGCCTTAACACATCCAGTCTTCTAAATAGTTCATTCTGATCCAACAACATTTTATCGGAATATACCTAAATTGCAAAACCGGCTTCTAAGGTAGCCCCCCCGTCGGAGCCTCGGATCAAAATTTCTATACCCTTTAACCAATGTTCCCTCTAATTTTTTTAAAAGCTGGGCAAACATGAACTTGCTTGAGCGCATTATTTGAAAATTATTCTTATTGCGCCCAAAAAGTTAAAAAAAAATTATTCACAAAAATTTAATTTTTTTAGTAATAAAAATAATAGAAATTTTGTTTCCAAAACATACCAAAATTTGTATTATAAAAACAAATATAAAGTTCAAATGTTACTTTATAGTTAAAAATAATAATATTATAAAATAATAAAAACAATAACAAAAACAATATCTTATTTTAAATTTAAATATTCACGACGATTTTTTTGTTTTTTCCAATATAAATAAATTTCATTAGCACCATCTAAAATATTTGATTTAATTCGCCAGAATAAAACGAGAAAAAAATTTAAGATTGATTAATGAAAATTTAAAATTTTACTTGTGTAGTTTTATATTTTTTAACAAAATAAATTTATTATTGCGTTAAATTTTGTCTGCGCGCAAAATAAATGATCTACGCGCAAGTAAAAAAGGTTGCGCTAGCGCGCACGCGCGCAACTTAGAGGGAACATTGCCTCCATCTCGGGGCCCAATGCAACTTAAGTTCAAAATTTCAGCCAAATCGGTCCAGCGGTTTATGCGCGATTGAGGACAGAGAAACAGAGAAACAGAGAATTTTGATTTTTATTTATAAGATTATAATTTAAAAGAAAATATTATTTAAAAGAAAATATTATTTAATGCATGTGGTACAAAACATGCAGTGTACAGTAGTACTACACATATATAATGTTCACTTATAGTGTTGCAAAGTTAATAATAAAAAGAGTCAATAAAATTTCTAATTTTATTGCAATCATTATTAATTTTCATTTATGAATCATAAGAATTTCGTAATTAATGATATTCGAATTTTCAATTACTTTTAAATAAACCGAAGAAAGGAACACATAAATAGATAATTGATTTGTTTTAAATGAATTTTGAACTCAAAACACTTATTTGGAAACTGTTAAAATTATAATTTAGAAAAAAAAAATGTATCCTTTTTGAAAAAGAAAAGTTTGCCCCTTCTACCGTCTCAAAAATAAAAACAAAAAAACTCTTGTATCAATGCGTGAAATGTCAATAATCTGTTAAACCCTTCACCAAAACAACGAAAGCACTAACAAACACAGACGGTAAGAAGAATAAGTTATTAGTTTCTTAGAAAACACCATTATACACTGAAAATGATCCAAATTTCATAGGCAATTAATTTTAATAATGATAAAATATTATATTACTGACCTTTGCTTAATATTTAAAAATGTTAACCTATTCCAAAAGCAACAATCATAATAATTTTTATTATTTAATTTTTCAATAATATTTAGTATCATAATTTATTGCGTACATATACGATATATGTACATATATAATACATCAGTTAGTATAATACATCAATAAGTATTATTAAAGCATATTATAATAATAAGAATGGTTTTTTCTTCATTATATATAATATTGCATTTTGCATTTATTATTATCTAAACATGAATGAAACATGAATGTTATAAAATAATTAAAGTTATGAGTTATCATAAAGCTGAAGAAAAACCCAAATAGTCCATCCTGATGATTATTTACAAAAGAAATAATTCATACTACTTTTTCATCACGTATATAGTTGTACAAATTTAAAGACGGTAAACCTGAACTAAATTTACTTTATTTAAAATTCCCGGTCCCTTTCTGAATTACTTTTATAAGCCTTTAAATTTAAAAAAACTTACTTATCATAGGATAAATGAGATAGATATCTCATAAAAATTGCAAGATCTTTTAGTTCTGATTTGAAGAAAAAATTTTCTACAAGAAACAAAATGTTATTTTAATAAGTATTGGAGCTTACTTATCTTTTTTTGACAGAATACAAAATTACTAATTTTTTCTTTTATTGTTAATTAAATTATTTTTTTACTTATTGGTTAATCATAAACTTTAATATAGTATCTTATGTCTCATTTCATATTTATTTTGAAATTCCTTATTTTTTTCATAAAAAAATTGTAATGAAAATTTCTGAAGAAGATAAACATCCTTTTAAGCAATTTCTAGCCAAATAACCAGACATCATAACAAAAGTAATAATAATGATATTAAAAAAAATATTTCAATTTGTTCTTTTACAAATTTAAAGTTTGTCATTATATATTGTTTAGTATTATTACTAATACAATTGCCATTACTTTACAAATAAATAAATGTTTTATCTTCTTCTTTATATTATTTTGTTATTATTCTATTATGACTGTATGAATTTATTAATGTTACTAAATGATTTTTCTTCAATAGGTGGCTTACTTTTTTTTTGGGTTTTCTTTTGGCTTATAAAAAAAAATAGATTGAAAAGTCGTGCATTTTGATAAGAAAAATATATTGCGCGATTATTCTGCTAAAGTGTAGAATGCACAGTAAATTTTTTTGTAATAATGTTAAAATATTATCGTTTAATTTAAGTAAATTATTATGTTAACCGCTTTGAAAGTTCCAGAAGTCCGTAGATTTACTTACATATAATAATATAAAAAAGACTATTTATTCAAAAAAAAGATACATTGATACCTTATCTGTTTGACGTTAGAGGTTTATTTTTTAGCATTGAATCTTTTGCTGAAACTGTAAAGCGATTCAAAATTTTTGAGGATAATTACAGCCAATTTTCGAAATTAACAGTTGAGACAATAAAGAGTTTATTTCAATAAAATTTAGCAGCCGAAAAGTTCATCTACTTACCTAAATAATTATAAAGTTTTAATTTTCTTTTGCATGATTCCTGAGAGATTAAGTTTTGATAGTATACCTAAATGTTTTCTTTATTTGTAAAAATACCAATGAAGTGACTAAATCATCAAAAAACTTTTAATAAATCACTGAATCAACTATGAATCTAAACAACAAATTAATATAAAAACTTTAATTTTATACGATTTACGCGGTCCATATATATTTTTTAAAGTGTAAGAATGCACTTTTGCTTTGAAAAAAAAATCTTCTTTTTAATAATGTGATTTGATCAGATAATGGTTTCATATTTTGCTTCAGATTCCGCACCTACAATTAAATTATATTATTTTCAGTTTTATTAACCCGAAAAATTTGCAAACATTAATGGTACTTGTTCTAAAAATCTGCACTACAAAGTACCATAACTTACATTATTCAATTTATAACATATATGTAATGATGTTGTGACATAAGTTTGATAATTTTAAATTAATAAAATGCAAAACGTAACATGTAGGTAGGTGAATTGTTATATCGTTATATATTTATTTATTGTAGTAAGAAGAACAATTAAAAGGGCTTCGAAGTTTAAGCTTTTGTAATCTTTTACATTAGGAACATGCGGTTAAAAGGTTAAGGGTTTAAATTGGAGAACGATTTGTTATAAAGCTGTTAATTATAATAGTTAATAATTATAATTATATATGTCTAAAAGGATTATGGATAAAGAATTTTTGGATAAAGTATTTCGTACCCAATCCAAAATTAGAATGCTGTTATATTTTTTTGAATTATTTTAAGTTAAAATTTTTATATTAAATATGGCGAACAAAAATTTAATTTACTAAACATAAACTGTTTAAGTACAAAATTTAATAATTTTATAAATTAAAATAATTTTCGAAGAATAGAATAGTTATGCTAGAGTTAAGTGGATGATAATATTCTTTTTCCAAATAAATCTTATCTCATTTTAATTAATACAAGAGAATAGTAAAAAATTTCCACCTATGTATGTTCTGACTGAAAATAAAAACCAAAAATATAATTATGTATATGCTTTGTAAATTTATTTAGAATTTCAATGTTTACAAAGTTAAAAACAAAATTGAAAACGGAACTCAACCTTTACCTAGTTTAAATTTGTTTATAATTTTCTTTTGAGTTTTTTTTAGAGATTTATGTAACTATGCTTATTTACTATGCTTTATAAACTACCCATACATCCACACTCAATTTAATGTACATATATGAAAAAAAACCATTAACAATGTTTTCACTAATATTGTCGAAAAATATCTTTAACCTACTCTACTGGAAGAAAACTATAGCGGTTTTTTGTTTGTATTATCATAGAAATAAATTTCTTATCTTTCCTTAATTTTTTAAAACTTAAATACCTACCTTTTCTAAAAATTATCGAAATTTCAGCTTTTTTATATGTATATCAAAAGCAAAGTCCGAACATTTGTCATAGAAAATCGTTAAATTTCAATGCACATTCAACATTTCAAGTTTTTACATTTATTACAAAATTTTAATAATTACATTTATTAAAAAAAATAAAGTAATAATTAAAATAAACTGCCTCAATTTATATTATTTTTATCATTTCATTATACTTTTTATCATAAATTAAAGTACCTACTGGTGCAACTTTAAGACATTGAAATGCAGAAACTTCGACGGTTGAGATTTGGAATACATTTTTTTTAGATTGACAGCTAATCAAAATAATATCACTTTTAATTTTAATTAAAGCACATATACAATATGTACAATGTACATACATTTAAAAAAAAATATTTTTAAGTTCTTTTAATTATATATTCACCACAAATACCAAAATATGCTAACATTAACACTGTTATTATGAAAAATGAAATCACATAGCATAAAATTAAAAAGAAATCTACCAAACGGGGACTCATCAATTTTAATTTAGAACACCCGTGATCTAACATGATTCAAATATCGGATAATGAAAATGTTTAAATATCTGATAGATCGTTCATAAATACATCATTAAAAATTATCAGAATTACGAGTCATGCAAGTTGAGGATTTTAACATAACAATATTTGACATATTATATAAATATCGGGGGTTCCTCCGAGCCATTGATTTTATTATTTATTCCATTCAGATGAAAGAGAGAGTTTAGTTTGAAATTTATTTCATAAAGTTAAAAAATAATTCCTGGACATTTTTTTTTTACGATATTCTCTTCAAAATAATTTTTTATTATTTTTGATGTTATACTTTTATCTATTTGGAAAATCTAAATTTATAAGATACATAGACATTATATTTTTTCTTCAACTAATAAAAAGTCATGAATATTATAAAATAATATTATTTTGTTCTTTAAGAAAAAACTATATATTTTTTTTTTTAATAAAAAATTATAAAACGCATCAGCCGAAAGGAAATGATGTAACGTGAAAATGAAATTATATTACAATAATATGATGTTTGAAGATTTTGGTTACAAACAAACAAACGAAAAACAAATTAAGCGCATCAGCACAGCGTTGCGATAAAAATATTTATTTATGAAAATAAAAGTTTTTAAGGTGCGTATTATAATGTAAAACAATTAAATATGACTTTTGATTTCAATAAGGTGTAAATTTCTGGAAATGACATTGAAAATGTATGTAAATAAATTTACAATTTTAATCCTTATTTAGAACTAAATTTTCAAAACATCATAAACAAGATTATAAAATAAACCATTATACTTTAATATACTTAGATAACAGCGGGATATGTCAGGGTTTTGATTTTAACATGACCTGTGATGCCATAAAATAGTATTTATGTTCATTTGTATTATTCATGTACAATATTAGAAACATAACTTTTAAAACCTAATGCTGCTTTGGTAGAAATAAAAGTTAGAGAGAATTTATTAATTTCTGGTTTTCTGCTCAGACAATACTCCCGGGGTCGGTCCGGGAGTATTATATATTAACATCAAATGATTTTAACGTTTGTTTTTGAGTTCGTATACAAACTCTATATATATATATATATATATATATATATATATATATAGTTTACTTTGTTTTTTTATTTTAATTATTCTTTTTTTTTTTTAGAATCAGGATAATCCTGTTGGAGCTCATCGTTTTTTCAGAAAAACTGGATTTTCATGTGGTGGACGCCCAGCGGGCTATTACGCCGACATTGAAACAGGATGCCAAATATATCACATGTGTGATGGATTGGGTAGGCAATTCAGCTATTCTTGTCCTAATACAACACTTTTTCAGCAAAGAATGTTAATATGTGATCATTGGTATATGGTAAATTGTTCCAAAGCTGAAAGTGACTATGATGCGAATTTACTAATAGGTTAGTTTTCTTATATTTGTATTCGTCTTAACTTCATTAATTAAATTTTTCTTTATCTATATGCACCGTTAAAATTTCTGAATTTATAATTTTTTTAAGGCCAACGTGATAAACCTTTTGTATCAGATAGTGAACATCAATTAAGAACTCCTAGACCAGATTTATTGGACCGTCCTTATGCCCCAGATTATTCAGGGGAATCTTTTCGAAATCAATATAGAGTAAGTATTCAACTTTCTAGTAATAGTTTAATAACTATTTCAACCTTAAAATTTTTTTGTTTCTTATAGCCTTCAATACCAAATCATTTAGATGATTTGCCAGATGATTTTGACGATTCTCAATTACAACTTAGACCACCACCGTCTTCCACTCGGTGGCGGATTACACAACCTAGTCGGGAAATCGAACCACCTGCTGTGTCACCCATTGCTGTAGCCATTCGCCGAATGGATGACAATGAAAACTCTGATTTAGGGGCCAGTTTTAGTTCGAACTATAACTCGTCTGCAGATATTGCCAGTGAAGAAGATTACAGTTTAATTGCGTCGTCTGAATCACCGACTACGCGAGTTTTTCAAAATTCTATACCCAGCCAGACAACTAAAACATATAGCAGTTCATTCCATACAACACGTCCTACAATAAAGCAACACATCTCTAGGCATAGCACTCGTCACAGAATTATTACAACTAGTACTGAGACATTAGAGTATAAATCACCTTCGCCAGAAACTACTTTCCCAACTTTAAGCTCAAACCAATTTGGTACTCGTTCCAAGGAAGCTCATAGAACTTCACCGACTCGACAACCAATTCTCCAACAAAATGCAAATAAATTGGAGCCTGAAATTAAAGTTCCATCTCGGCTTTACGAACCTCCATATCTTTATCCGATTTACAATTCCAATTATTCAGCAGCTTCATTCGGCACATCAACTGCAACTGCGTTTAAGGCTGCAGCAACATTTTCAACAACAAAAGCTCCACCATTGAATCGGCCAACTACATCCGCTGGTCGTCCATTTACTCATACTTCAACCACACCAAACACCGCAATTAGTGATTTTATTTTACTAAGTAGTAGCCAGCAATCCGAAACTCTTCAACAAGCCGAATCGTCTAACCCAACGAGAAATACATTGAATAATTTTGATTTCACGAGACCAGATGTTTCTACGGTAACGGACGACAATCAACAGAAAAGAATTTCATCCAAACGGCCTTATTTGCAGCCTCCTCCTCCTCCTCCTCCTCAAACATTTCAAAGACCAATTCTTCAAAACGCATCTCCTTCTCAAAAATTATCGACTACAACCACAAGAACGACATCAACAACAAGAGGAAAAACGTCAACTGCAGCAATTACAACTACAACTGCATCTCCATTACCAATTGTAGTCCCAGAAATTCCACAAAACCTTGATCCTAATCAAGAAAGCTTCAATTTTGCTGCGTCGGTTTTGGATTATAATATTCCCACAAGTAGTAAGCAGCCTCCAGCTCCATTCTCTTCAGTTAAATTCGGAGCTGATGTTGAACAACCATCTATTGTTTTACAGCCACCTTTACAAGAGTACATTCAATATGATACAGCAACTACACAAGGGCCCCCGATTTATTATGAATGGAAAATTCCTTCAAACGCTCTAGAACCTCCAAAATTTGATTCCCCAATTGGAGTAGACGGACGCACTGAACCCGATTATGATCATAACTATAGTGACCAACCTGAAACGTCTGCCAAAGAATACGAACAAGAACAAAATCAGCAACTGGAAAATGGAGATTTTGGCGCAAAATTACCGAAAAACAATCAATCAATAGAAAATCAAAATTTAACTCAAACTACGTTTGGAAAGAAACCTTTTTCATCAACTTTAGCCACAAAAAGCCAGAGGTCAATTGATTCTACAACCAGATCGACGACACAACGTTCTACCAAAGACATCAAATCTAAAAAAACAAAAAAAATAGATCCGGATATCCAACAGCTAAAAAGAGATTTACTAATACCAGAATATCTTTTTCCCCTAGAAAACGATGGACGCACGGGTTATGACAGTGGTGAGCCTAAGAATTCATTCCAGTTGAAAATTCCTAAAAGAAGGAATGATAATAGTGATCAAAAATGGTACGGTGAAAATCCAGACTGTCCCGAATGCCATCCATCTTTCGTTAAACCTGGCACATGTGAACCTTGTATAAAAAAAAGATAGGTGAAAATAAAAGTTGTTAAAATACATTAAAGTTAAAGATTCAATCAAAGACCAAGTTAGCAAGACTTTCATTTACTCTAATATAATTTTAAAAAAATTATTGCTTCTATAGTTTGTCAATTTTCATATAGTTAAATACCTATAAAAAAATCATTATTGTTTTCTAAATCTAAATGATGTATTTGCTATTTGTAGTAGTAAATTTATTTTTGCTTAATTAAAACTAAAATCTTGTTATATTTTGGAAAAAAAAAAAAAAGAAGAAGCACAAACACATAATAAGTATTTGAAAATCTTATAAGTCATATCATATAAAATAATAATAAATTTCTTTAACAAAAACAAGAGTAGCATTTAATCGATGTTGACGTACAATTGTTACATTGTAGATTTTAAACTGTATTAAATTAAAGTCTTAAATTCATTCTGTACATTAAATTTTCATTACGATGACCAAGAAACTTATATAAAAATAGGGAAGTTAATGTAATCAAACTAAGAATTAAACGTTTATTTTTTCGCCTTTTGCGTTTTTGCACGCATCAGAATTAAGGAAAAATATAAAGTAATAATAATTAAAAATAAAAATGTCATTTAGCTATTAAGATTAAAAAATTATAACTTATAAGTACACAAATATTTTACAAATTGTACTCAATGTTTATAAATTCGTTAAAAAACATTTTCAAAAATTTAAACATTTTTGTTAAGATAAACTAAATATTTATATGTATTTTTAGATAAATTAGAATCAAAGTAATGTTAAAATAATAAATTTAATAAATCTAGAATACTTAAAAAAGAATATTTTTTTTATTTTCCATCTAAATTCTACAGATTTTAGTTGAAAACTGTACAATAAGGTCATAATGTGTATTTAAATAAAAATTCAGCCTCATTGTAAGAAACATGTGCAAAGAATTCTAGAATGCTTGTATTATTATAAAAGAAACTGCATTGTTTAAGATATTGCTAGGCTCCAAATTCCCTATTGAAGTTCTATAACACAACACAAAAAAAATAAGAAATCAACATATGCACAAACGAAAAGGAAAGTTTAAGAAATGTAAGAAAAAAAATACTATTAAGTTTTGTAAATTGGGCAAGTAAAATATTTCATATTCGCTCGATTTACTTGGCTTACATAAACGATGCTTTAAAATGGCATAACATTATATTACCTAATCTTTAATTCATGATGAAAACAAAATTAGGTAACCCTTGTTTTAACACAAGATTCTATTAAAGTTTTCTGAAATGTTCTTTAGTAGGTACCATGTATTTTGATCAATAATGCACGGCACTTTAACTCGTTAAATATCCTATTGATACAATTTTTCATTAATTAAAGAAACAATATTATTAATAAATGATAATTTTTATTTCTTCATTTATGTTTATTTACTTTTATACATATTTTATATTATATAATATATTATGTATATATTTTAATTCATTTTCTATGTATATATATATATATATATATATTAATATTGTTTATACATACATTTATTTATATATATTTTTTCCTATAGGTATATGTATATATACATATACCGTAAACATATATTTTTTTCTGATAAAAAAAGTTTTATCGGTCCACCTAAATTATTTTTAAAAAATGTTTAACAGAAATATTTTTGATATATATTATATATTTGAGTGTTATAACTTAAAAATTCTTTTTTTTTTTTCATTTCTTATAAATTCATGTAAAAAAACATTCTTACGAACAAAAATACATAAAAATTTAAACTAATCTATAAAAATTAATGATTTTCAGTTTTTATTATTTTGATTATATTTCTTTGAAAAAATTTGTTTTAATCATAATGTATGTAAGTCTCACTTGATTATTTATTGAGCTTAAAAAATATTTTTTTTCCTGTAAGAATTAATTCGATGGAAAAATAAATTTTGTTTAAAATGATCAGTTTGAAATTCTTAAGGTATGGTATGATTGATTATAATAATGATCATAGATTTTTTTTTTAAATAATTGAATATTTTTTGGATAAAAATGTTTCCTTTTAAAGCGAGTGCGAACTTGAAAATTAATCTCATCGTAAGTCTAATAAAATAGGTCACATATTTTTCCTACAACATAATTAAAAACTAGATGATAGAAAATTAAATATTAGAATAAAATTTTGACAGTTTTAAAAAATATTGAAATAAACAAATTCAAAGGAAAAGCTGGCAATGTATTGATTTAAAGTTAAGCGTTACAAAAAAGTAATTTTAAAATCTTTTCAAAAATAATTATACCTATGTTATTTTTACTTCAATAAATTCCGTTCAAGCGGCTTTTAGAATCATTAGCCTTTTAGTTTTTGTTCTTATTTAAATTATTTTTGCCTATGTAGTTCTGATCTTTCTTATAAATGAAATAATTTTAAATTTCTTCACATTATGTACATTATACATATTATATTCAAAGGCATTGTACTTCATAAAATATTTTGATATCTTACAGAGTTGTAATTATATTTAATTCGACTTTACGGATAATTATAATCCAATCCGACTTCATTACATTCTTTGAAGTCAGGAAAAACCATCACTAGGAACTAGAACATCGGCAAAAAACTGGTGACGAATATTATTCTTGGTTCAAATTCAAATATATTGTAAGTTATTTACATTTCTTTGTTAATATTATCAAAATTTCAATTGTTCTTTGTGTACATAAAAAATTTGAATTAAAAAATATTCCAACTTTTCAGTTGATTATTTGTTAGTATTTTTTTTTATATTTTAACTTTTCAAAAAAAAAAATTTAATTTTTATTAGGAAGAGCATTTTTTTATTGCTATATAGTAAAAATTATTTTACTCAGTCCAATATATAAATTCTCATTGAAAAACACTAATTATTCTTAAAAGCCTGATCGGCTTTTAAAAACATAGGTAATCATTTTTTTGTCAGAAAAAAAACTCCAATCTTCCATTTTCAATCCAATATTACTATCTTCGGTTATTTTGAAAACGTTTTCAATACTGTATAATATATAATATGGAAATTATACATTTGTTGTAAAGGCTAAGCAATTAAGTATCTATTTCATTACAATTGATATTCAGTAAAAATTAAAGTAAAACGACATCAATAAATTATTGTAAGCATGCTTGAATTTTTTCAATCCACTCTTGTGCTGCATGAGAACTTAGCGCATAGAAATTATAAGTGCGTCTCGATGTTTTCAACTATAAGAAAATAAAATATTATTAATAAAAAAAAAATTAGGAAATTTTTCACTGACTTAATTATTTATTTCGAAGTCCCGGTGTTACTTTTTTGGATTTTTCTTTTGTTTTTATGAATTTTGTTTTTTCTCCTTTTTTTTGACAATCCAAAATAGGTAAATAGGGGACTTCGAAACAAATGAAAAAACTTCATTGGCTTTCGTTGTAAAAAGGATACTTTACTCTTCCTTTTATATAAGTGCATTATAAACCGACCGTTTTCAAGTCCCACGACCTATTGTAAAACCATAATATTATTCTTTTACTTACATCAAAAAACGCTTTTTCATCAATTTTCTTAGTACCAACTAAAGCTGGAGTTGCTGGAGCGACAGACTGTACTTCAGCCAAATCTAAAAATTAATAACAAAAATAATTAAAATGGAAATAAAATATTTATTTATAAAATTTACCTATGTATCCTTTGCAATTTGAATCTTCTACTGCGTCGTAATAACGTAATTGATGTTTTATTGAGTCCAATACAAACCATCGTTGCTTCCACCCTTTTAAAAGGGCTCCACGTTTAAACAGATGTCTAAAAACGGAATTTGGAATAAATATAAAAATTTAAATTTACAAAAATTATTCTATTATTGCAAGTGATAAATCATTTTCGGATTAGATAGTACCAGTAATAATTTAAAAAGAAATTTATTTGTTACTATCTTATATATAAGTACAAGACTAACTCGTACTGCTTTATAAAAAAGCTTGATAAACATAGGCTAAGGCCATCATTTTTCATCCTTTTTATTCAACATAGAGTACAATAACTTTTTTGTATTTAAAACACATGTATTTACCCCTCGTGTGTCCTATTTTCAGCAACGTTACTGCTGAATTGCTCATAAAAATGTTGACTAGAAGTTTGATTGGTTGTTGCGCTGGACGCTATACTTCCATTGTCAGCTTGAGATCTTGTTATTGATTGTGAGACAACATTATTACTTTCAACTGCTTTATATTTGGTACAATTTTTGGGAACAGAGTCGGAACATTTTTCATGATATGAATTCCCACAGTCCATGCATCGAATACCAATGGGCCCCCATAATAATTTATCGCAATGATTACAATTAGTTGGTGTAGTAAACGGATGTTTTTCAAAACGATGGGGGTGAGAAAATGTTTCTTGTTGATGATATCCAGATAAACGACCTCGCATTAAAATTTCTAATGTAGATCGTTTGTGTTGCAAACGACCATGCGAGCGAACTAATGCGCTGCTGAAGGATGCATTACGAGCTAATGAATCGGAATGTGGTAGCTCTAATTTATCCCAAACTTGACGCCATTTTTGTGGTAATAATCCACGCTCAGCCTCTGCTTGTTTTAATTCTTCTAACGCCCTAGTAAATGCATTTGGATCTGATTTTTCAATACTGTCATAGCCTCCTAAAAAAATATAGGTATTAAAGTTTAAGAAAAACTATATAAAAAAATTGTATTCTGCAATAAACCTGTTATAAGTTTTCTTCGAACTTGTTTTCCAGTCAAAATTTCAGCCTCGTCTTCTAAGCTGTCATTCCCTACTAATTCTGGATCATATGGTGGACCTTGTGCTAATTCTTCATCGATATAATAACGCCATAATTCTAAGATTGCTACAGAACTTTGAGGTCTTAGAACTGCTCTATCTGGATCAGGAGTATACATAAAATTGAAAAAAACTGGACATTTGGCATTTTGGCGATCAATATAATCAAATACAGAATGCCCAATTTTATTTATATTTGAATTTGTATTCCGACTGCCGCCAGGATAAATATTATCATCATCTGAACCTGTTCCAGTTTCAACAACATGTCTTGAGTTTAAAGATCCACGCTTATCTTCAATGGTCGCAATTCCCAAATCGAAACGTTCCAATTCACAGTCAAATAAAAACGTTCTGAATCTACTCGAAACCGAATGATATGCTAGAAATCTTAAATAAAATTCATTAAACTCAAATGCAAGTGGAAATTGTGTTTGAATCTGATAAACTGCATCCAAAAATTGTAAAAATGTTGGTGCAAATGGTGAGCTAGAACTGGAATTTGGTTTTAAATTACTGCGATGAGCAAATCGATGTCCAAAAGCTAGCCATTCTTTTTCTATCAATACCCTGAAGCCTTCAATTGTACGATAATAGGGATCCAAACAAATTTGAGCTAATGAAGATACCTAAAAAAAACAAAAATTTTGCTTAATAAACAATTAGTATAAAACTGAAAAAGTAAAACAAATATAAAAGTTATGTAATACTAATAACTATTCCAAAAAAGGAACGTCCATTTTGAAAACAAATATTATATTTTTTATTTTAAGAGGACTTACTCCGTCCCAAACATTTTTGTCCCAAAATTTGATTGAAAAGCCGTTTTAGATTATTTTAAAGTTGAATTTAGAAAAAAAATTTCATCACGACCTCCGGACTGTTGCATACTTTAAAATTGTATAACACTTTTTTTAGAATCGGTTAACGCTAAGTGTTCGTAATCACTTCAGAACTATTTGTTATGTCATAAAAAGTTTTAAAGAAATTTCGTGCACTTAGCCATAACTAATTCTAAAAAGTTTTATACAATTTTAAAGTATGAAACAGTCCGGAGAATGTGATGAAATTTTGTTTCTAAATTCAACTTTAAAATAATCTAAAACGGCTTCTCCATCAAATTTTGGGACAAAAATGTTTGGGTCGGATCAAGTTCTCTTAATATTACGATGCTAATTTGTACGAAAAATGCTACCAGAACGGCCAATGTAAAAAAAAAACTATGTTTGCTTAGGGTTACTCTGATTATATTCACACTTACGACACCTAACTTTTGTCTTTTTCGTATTTTTTTCTTACCTGCGTCGTTATATCCCAGCCATCTTCTAAAGCTAAAGTGACACTGGAACCTTGTAAATCAATCAAATCTACCACAGCTCCAGAAAGCTGTAATAAAGCTTTTATTTGTTGTAGCCAATCTGATTGCTCTACTGATCTAGCAAAACTTTGCTCGGGTTCATTGGTCAATGCGGAAGGTAAACAAGCTCTCATTAATTTTTTAAAAGCAATTCTAGAGTGTCGAATATCCACGTAATCAACAGGAATAAATTCTACATACATTTCGGAAAGTCGAGCAGATTTTGATTGAGATTTTTCACCTAAAATATACATTGTAACACGTTGGAAGACATATTGCTGTTCGTGCTGCATTGCTGCTGAGCTTTGTGGTTTCAATGAACCCCATTTATTAATTTTTGAAGCCACTGACAATCTACTGCCGCCTCCGCCTGCATTAACGGAATTACCGATTCCCAAATTGGAATATGATCGAACAGTGTGAAAACCGCTAGATATTTTACGGTTCACATCCGGTGTCAATGTGGTGGGCAAATGGTCAGGTCGACCTAAATGATGCTCATCAGCCGCTAAAAGCAACGAATTAATGGAAAAATTTGAATCTGACAGCCGACGAAGTGCCATTGTATTTGGCATAGTTTCAATCACAGCCACAAAATAACGATCTTGTTCTTGATAGCCTCCCCCACCACCAGTAGAATCCGCTGAAGCTGTAGTCGAATGTGGATGGCTCTTCAGCATCCCTATTACAGATTTTGAATGTGGAATAGCACCACGGAAAAGAAGCGCTCCATTAGCATGGAGCCAAGTAGCCAAAGGAATTCTCTGATTTTTATAACATTTAGATAAGCTTTTTAGTTGATCATCACTCACTATATTTGGTGATATTATTATTGCGGGATATGTTCTACATAAGCTATAATTACAGTTTACAGTTGATATTCGGTAACCAGATTGTGGGTCTCCGAATCCTAGACGTTGCCAATCTTTAACATAACTTCGCTCTTTTAGCCTTTCAACATCTTTTATTGTAAGTCGAGGCATCGATTCCAAGCCATCATCCGATCCATCTTCATCATTTTCATTTGATGCGTTATCATCGAAATCAATTCCAGAAAGCACATATTTTCGTTTTGTTGTGGATTTTTGTTTGAATCCAGCTTTTTTAGCTGTTCTTAGAAGAGTTTTCTTTGCAAACCCTTTTAAAGTCGCGTTCTTTTCCTTTACTTTGTGTGTTGGAGTACGAGCTATTATCCTACCATAAGATGAAAAAGCGAAGTGCCCAAATTCATCAGCTGGGTGTCTAACTTTTTGTAAAGTTTTTCGAAATGACTCTATAGTTTCAGGAGTAACTTCAGTATCAAACGCAATTTTCATTAATTGAAACGAACTTGATCTCAGTTGTAATCCTTCAGGCAACGCTTGATCTAACTGAGACAAATATAACACAGAGATTCTTTTATCTTTAGTTAAGGAAGAAATTGGAAATGCACGAACAATGCTTTGTTCGCAAGCTAATGGATCACATGGTGATCCACGAAAAACTACTCTATAATTTGTGAGAAAAAGAGCGCCCTCGGCAGGAATTAATGTCGACAAATCATCATCTCGACCATCAGGCATTAAATAAGCTCTAATTGGTTCTGTTAAAAATCCTTCTCCTGGCAATAATGTAGGAGTTTGAATTTTTGGTTTTTGCACTGGAGGATGTCGTTTTGATTCCCGATAAACAGCCTCTAATGTTTCGATTTGCATATGAACGACTCCAGGTACCATTGCATGTAAATTTCGGATATGCTCTTGTGTAACACTACCTTCAGTGCAAACTCGATCAATAAAACGCGATACCATTTTTGCTACTGATGTTCCTAGTTCACAAGGATCAGATTCTTCAAACCCTGCAAAAAATAAAATTTAACTAAATAAACCGATTTTCAAACTACATATTAAATAACAAATATTTGTATTGGACAAAGAAGAAAACTTAATTTATTTCTAAAAACACTCTTAATATCATCTTACCTTCATCAGAATGTTCACTACGAGATCTCGATTCAACAACACTATTAGAAACACTTGTATCATCTTCTAGGTGAGAATCTAATTTCGGTGCCTTACCACTAACGTTAATTTCAGGAGGGATGAGTAAAGCAACCATCCTATTTGCATAATGTATTGCCTGACTATATAAAGTAGATTCTTCAGATTGCACAAATTCTTTATGTTTTTCTGAATCCATATTTCCGCTTAACCGCATTTGTTCTGCTGCGATTTCTAACGCAGAAGGTTCCTGAACTTTTGATATTATCGAATTACGATAATCATTTATTTCTCGGTTTTGAGCAGATGGGCTGTGTTTCTCGTTATACCATGGAGAGTAACTATTCTCTACAGGCATTCGTGGCAAATATAAAGCCTTAATTTGCGTCTGGACATCTTGATAAAAAGCTGCTTCCCAAAATTGTTGATTTTTCCAAACCAAATGATCTTGAATGCAAGTGTACGCGAATTGCATTACGCCAGTGCATAATTTTCGACAGAAAACATTAGATAATGGCAATAATTGGGCAGCGACTCCGTGCTCGTCCATTGGTGAATCATCTTGCAAAGCTTTATTCATTAATCTGAAAAAATAAAATGAAAATGAGAAAACTAAAAAAAATTCACATAAAAATATTACTTACTTCACAATAAGATCAAACGGCTGATGATCTAAAACTGCTTTATTTCCTTGAACAGTTCGAGCAAGCTCTCTACAAAGAAAATATCAGATTTAACTTAAAAGAACAAATTAAATTTCGAACTGTTTCTGACTCAACAAATTATACCTGCAAAGGGATAATCTAGCGTCTCTTTGTTTTAGTGTTCTCATAACGGCAGGAAAAATTTTACGAGCATCAGAAATTTTATTCTCGAAAATGTAATTAACACAAGTTCGCAAAACCTACAAAAATATAATTAAATTCAGTAAATTTCCATTGTTTCTTTAAAAAAAAATTAATACCTCTAGTCTTCTAGCTGTATTCAGTACGATTGGCCTTCCGTCCAGTATGCTTTGCAAATGAGAACCAATTGGTACAATTCGTGGAGGATTTCGAATCGTTTGTAATTTTGTTTGTAAATCATTTTTGGCCATACCCTCCCGAATAATGGCTTCTACTTGGTCTGAATCAATTTGAGGCATCGATGGTTGATGAATGCGAGCAAATGCACCTTCCGGTGGCCGTAATACTTTTTGTGGATAAGTTGTTGGATTCGGGTTTTCATTTGTGTATAAAATTTGTGCTAATTCTTGTATATGTGTTAAAATCTGAAATAAAGACAGTACAATAAAGCCTACTTTAGATTGAAAACTAAGAAATATTTGATATACCAAAGACATATCTTGAGCCTCCGATTTCATTAAATCACTCATTGTACTGTAAAGTTCATCCCAGGCATCACATGGACGCCAGGGTGGTCCACGTTCGTTAACAAAACCTGTAAAGAACATACTATCCAACACACGTGATAAAAAATCACATTCAATTAAATCTCGAGCTCCTAAAAATCCAGCCTTATGAAATGTTATCACAGGCTTTGGGTGAATTCGTATAATTGTCAAACAGGATCTATAACTAAAATGTAAGAAAAATATTAATAAAATTTTAATCGAAATATCTATTCCATTTTTCATAGATGTCTTTGTCTTACCCCTGCAATAATTGTGCAAATAATCTCATAAACACAGCCCTTATTTCTTTATCAATCATGGCTTGAGATCTGGTGTCTTTAATAGTAGAAGTTATGATAGGTGTAACCGTAAATGCTAAATCAGCTTGTACAAGTTCTGGCTGTAACACAGATGTCAAAGCCGAATGAGTATTTTCCCAAAATGGTGATGGAATTCTTGCGACTGGCGGTGCCAGTGATTCTGGTATAACTATTGAACCGCCATCAATATCAGCTACAATTACATCTAACAAATCGGTAATTTCATTTTGTAACGAACTATGAACACCCATTATAAATGGCGTCGGTGTAGAGAGCACTTCAATTAGTGGGGCAGGTAAAATTGGAATGTAAACATGACTGTAGCTGTTATTCACAAAAAAAAATACAAATTTTAACATTTTTTACACAAATCAGAACATATACATTAGGGAAAATTTAGAATTTAATCATAGTGGAATATTAGTTCACTTCACATTAAGTTACATTATATTTATATACAACCTCAGAAATATTTATAGGGACCCATATTTTTTTTTGTTTGCTCAACAGTTTTCTTAAATTAATATATTAATATAAATATGAGTTCGACGGTCCGACAACATAATTACCTCAATTGAGCCTGAGAAAACTATTTGAATTATGCTACACTAACATTTTTTTTTTTTCGTTTTATCAAGAGGATATTTAGGTAACTTTTCTTCCTGGAGAAGAACCCCCTTACATAATTATAAAAGCAACTTTTTGCATTTTTCTTCAAAATCTCCTCTTTATCGAAAGTTTCTTTTCTTTTATCTAAAATCACTTAACAAAAGTACCCTACTAACGGATCCGCCCATTTAACTCTACTTTGTAAATATTAATTATAATTTTTACGTCTATCGTTTTATAATATTAAACTTAGAGAATTATTGAGATAAGCTCTGTACAATTTTTTGAAAATAAGCAATTTATAATATAAGAATTTTATGAAAGGAAATGAAAAAAAAAATTGTTAAAAATCTAACATGATTTACGACCACTCGTATATACACATATATTTTTCATCAACAGTGCCATTTGAATGTAGATATTTTTTGGCTTTTGAATTCTGCCGGTGCAATGAAGGAAAGTGTCAGAAATATTATTATACAGAAAAATTAGAAATTTGTCTCTTTTTCTTGAACTTTGAAAAATATTAGGTACACAGAAAAAAACCTTAAATTCAAATTTAGGATTTATAGTTTGTTATTTTTATTTTAGCAAGGACTGACAAGACTAATTGGTTTTGATTAAATCCATATAAATAATTATTTACATTTACATTTAAATAGGTAGGTACATAATAGTAGATTATAATATATGTTAACTAAATTTGTTATTAATTACGAGGTGTCTATACACACAAACACATAGACACGAGTCAAAATTATATCACGAGACCGAAGGTCGAGTGATATAATATTAACAAGTGTCTATGTGTTTGTGTGTATAGACAACGAGTTGTTATAACAAATTTTGTTAACATATCTTATATACTGCTTTAATGCGTAGGGGAGAGGTAGTTGCAAAGAGAGAATATAGAGATAATTTATAATAAAAAAGGAAAAAAGGGAAATGTTCCACGTTAATTTTATTTTAATTTATCTTTCTTTTAGAGATAAAAGAAAAAAAGGGAAATTTTCCTCGTTAATTTTATTTTAATTTCTTTGTGAGTGTCAGTGATATTATTTTTGTGTATGAATTACGTAGTTCTCATTTTTTCTCTTTTTTTTTTTTGTATTTGGCTGTATTGAAATATTGTGAGAGATATTATGTTTGTTTAGGTATTACGTAATATTCAATACGAAACATCTAAATGATTTCATTATTTACGCTGATGCATCTAAATTTTTTCATTATATATGCTGATGCATCTAAATGATTTCATTATTTACGCAGATGCATGTAAATGATTGCATGTGTATTGACGCATATAATACTCCATTTAGTGATCTAAATTCTATAGCACTAAATATAACATAACGATCCCCTACGCAATAAAATTAATAAAAATTAAAAAAAAAACTACTTACCGAAATGGGTACATTAGGGCCGCCAATGCCCTACAGCTTTCTGTTAATCGAAAATAGCTTTTCGAATGAAATAATATTTTATATTCTGTCATAACAGCACAAAATAACATTAAAACATTTTTAATTCCCAATTGTTTAAATAAAAAACTAATACATGTTCCAGTCACTGGTAATGATCCTGATAATGGTGGCTGTAATGCTTGTTTATCACCTGCACCAATAGAAAACCTTACTTGCGGACCACCTGGTGGTGGCACTTGAATACATCCTAATATATTACCAACTAATGTCTCTAATGGATATGGTAAATTTTCTATGTACACAGTATATATTGTACCAAGGCAATTCTGAAATGAAATAAATAAATATTATGATATGCCACCGTATTATTAATAATAAAGAAACACACAGTTAATGTTTGAAATAAATATCCATAAGATCATAATAGAATCAAAAGTTGATTCGAGTTATTATTGAGTTAAAATATTATGACACAAACATATTCAAACATAAATAAAATCAACATTCTGCTATAATGAATGGCAATGATCGACCCAAAAAAAATTGTGTACTTACTCAAATTTCTATAAGAGCTGAATTAATTGTCGGGATCGAAGTATAAGTTAAAAAAACATTTGGAAAATTCATGTAACTAATTTCCATTTAATCTATTTAATGAACTAAGATCTTACACCTGTCTCTACTACTTACTCAAAGAAAGAGACCTACGCAAATAATATACAATTTTTAGAAAAATTAGTTATTTCTTTTTCTAGCTTAAAGTTTATTAATTTAACGTTGGGGAAAATACGATTCAAAGCGAAAAATACATTAGTGCTTCACCCTTAAAAAAATTTAAAAATTTCAAATTCTGAATTTCAAATTCCTAGAGTCTGTTCACTTATTAAACGATTGAAAAAAAAGAAATCTCCCTTTTCTGTAAAACAAATGTCACAATTTATAAATTGAGGACGTGATTTTCTGCATTCTGTATAATCTGCTAAAATCAAATACTTATAAAATAATATTTGGCCGACTGAAATCTAATACTTATAATAATACGCGACCGACCGAATTTTCTACCCCATTTTTGCCACTTTTTTCTTTTCTATACAATTTTAGCTTTTGAATTCACTTAAAAGTAGACCTACAAATTTAGTTGGTTATGGGAAATTTAAAACTTCCCTTTGCAGAATTTAAAAAAGTAAAATTGGCTTTAGGACAAAATTATTTAATTTTTTTAAATAACAGCAGTAAAATCGTGTCGTTCACAAATTAAAAAACCTGGAATATTAAATCCGATTGCAATTTTTTCAATAATCGCTAATAAGTGAACAGACTCCTAATGTATTTTGTTAGTGTAAAATTTCAAATTTTTTTTTGTTGTTGTGAATTTCAAATACATGCCTCAGAGCGTGTATTTGAAATTCACAACAACAAAAAAAAATTTGAAATTCAAGTTCTGTCATTCTAATTGTCAAATAGAAAAAAAAAAATACATGCCAGATGAAAAAAATTCCCCAAATTTCTTGAGATTTTTCTTGTACAATAATTTTTTGTTCATAATTTTTCCACGATATAATAAAATCCTCTAAATTTAGGGAAAGAAAACCCTACTCTGGCAGCTTTGTTATTAATATTTGAAATTTAAGGCCGGTATTCAACTGAAGATAAAGTACAAGATAAATTTTATCTAGAAAAGGAACATTATTGAGTGAGATAAAAATTGACACATGACTTTCTGACTTATGTAGTATCTAAACAATTTTATTTTTAATTTACTTACCTCCCAACTTTCATCCATTTTATTTAATTAATTTTACCAATATTATTTAATTTTCTGATTTTTGTTTGTTTTCTTCAAACAACAAACGTCAAATTCTTTTTACACGACCTAATGTCAAAATTTATCTTGAAAAGAATGTTCAAAACATTCTTTGCAAGATAAATTTTTGAAATAAAATTTATTTAAGTGAAAATATTTTCATACAATTTTTACTCAGATAAATTTCCATTTATCTTCAGTTGGGTACCGATAAATTAAATTCACTCAACTAAAATTTATCTCAGATAAAATTTTATATGAAAAAGTTGATTTTATCTCCAGTTGAATACCGGCCTTTTATGAAAAAAAAGTGAAAAAAAGTGTTCACCCGAAAACTTTTTTTTGACATTAAATTACACTAACAAAATACATTAGGAATTTGAAATTCAGAATTTGAAATTTTGAAATTTTTTTAAGGGTGAAGCACTATTGTAATAATTAAAAGTGGAAAATATTCTTATGGTAAAATTCATATCCGGTCAAATTAAAATTAAAAAAATGAAAGGATTGCCAAACCTTGAATTTTAATGAAGCTATTAATGAAAACATTTTTGGATACTTAAAATTTTTAAAACAATTTTTGAGAACATGTTAGCTTATGTCAATATTAATTAATCACATCATAATTAACACGAGTAGTGAATATCCATACCAAATAATATTGGCGACGGAAAACAGAGTACCAGGCTTTAATAATCAAATTTAAAAAAGTCGACTTACCCTAAAAGTTTCAGTATAATCCAATCTAGAAATTAAAACTAAACATTTTGGTGCATACATTACACTATGATGTGTTATTGTCGCAGTTGTCATTATATTCGGTGATGTTGCTGTACAATTAGACGTTGAGGCATTTTTACTAGCCAACATTGCTAAGCGCCCATTTTGTGTAGTAAAATTTTCCTCTTCTTCATCAACTGGTTTATTTGGTGTTATAGCAACTGTTTCATTAAAGCATAAACAAGCACAATAATGCCTATTGGCATCGATATCAGTTAAAACTGACACAAAAAATCTTGGCTCTTGGCGTTCTGTAGATAAAGCCCAACCGAGAGGTTGACAAAACTGAAAAGTAAAAAAATTTAACCCAAATTAATTAAGGAATAAATAATAATATTTATATCTAAATTAAATTATTATATACAAGTTACAATCAATAAAAATGCGATGATACCATTTTCAATTTCTTGTAAACAACATAATATCAAAAATTAAGGAAAGGCAAATATTATATAAATATTATATATTATCGTCTGCTCAGAAATGAAACAATGTATAATGAAAAGTATAGTTTCGAGTAATTTGAGTTCAAAAATTTGAAAATTAAAAAACGTATGCAAAAATATCAAGTAACGTAAAATTTTCATCTAAAAAACACATTTTAATCAACATTAAGAATATTTCAAAATAGTTATACTTATAAAATAGAGTACGAGGAATCGAATGGTGCTATTATCTAATATTGACGTATAAATATCATACGTTGTTTCATTTCTTAGCAGACGTTATATATATTGTTTGCCGTGGAAAAAAATTCGTGTCGAGAGAATGCATGGCAAACGTTAATACTGAAGGCACATTGTTTCTCATTTTTTAAGCAAAATTTTGTCAATTCCAAAGATTTTTATTTTGGTTTTTTACTGCTACTTTGGAAAAATTAAAATAAAACATCAGAAATGTTATTCGTATAATAAATAATGTTAATTCATTGCATAATAGACATTGGATTGGATGTTGTTCTATGTTTTTGCACTTTAAGCTGCACATTATAAAGTTATTACTTGAGCTAAAAAATAAAATGAAAAGTTTTATAAAATAAAGGGGATTTTCATGTTGATATATTATTGACATTATTGATTATTCTTCTAGAATTTTAAACTATTTCTTCCCAGAAAACAAATTAATTTATTTCAAATAAAAAAATCCCCGATTTTAACATTAAAAAAATATTTTACAAGGTGCTCTTCATTATTTTTTAATAAAAGCTCTACATAAGACACACTGCAAGCAAAAGCAATAATTTTAAACTGAGTAAATTAAAGGATTCAAATAAAGAACAAAACTAGATTTTTTAAAAATTATAAAACTAAAGGACATAGTTTTCAAACAAAAAACTGTCCTTTGAAATAATTAATAAAGGTCTTCTGGTCAGCATTAGCGTTAGTATATTATAAGTTAGTGTTTCTTTCGGTATAATATTTTTCAAGGTAAGATTTCCTTAAAAAAATAAAAATAAGGGACAATAAATTCTTAAAAAATTAGTTCGGGCTAGAGAAAATTAAGAAAATAAATTTATTCTTTCAAAATTATTGAGCATTTCGTGAAAATAAAACATTTTTAATACAAGAAGTAACTTTTAACTTTTCATACAATCTTATTATGACATTCAAAATGTTATAAAATAACTAAAAACAGAAAGGAAATTACAAATCTCTAAAAATCTTAAATATACTAAAGGAAACGGACATATTATCGATTCGGAACTGTAAATTATCTGTATTATCTAAGTTAAATGGCCAGACATAATATGTACAAACATTATTGAAAATGTTCTTCACAAAAAAAAAAAATTTAAAAATAAGTTATTTTGAAAGTTTCAATTAACATCGCAATCGCAACAAACCAGATAACATCGCAATATTTTTAGACAAAAAATTAGCTTTAAATATTATCGAAATAAAAAATGAATTAGGTACCTAGTATGTAGGTAAGACCAAGTGAATATTATCGTCAAAACACTTTGTATTTTATCAATAAATAAACTTTTCTCTTTCAACTATAAAAAGGTGCATTTTTAATTTAATTTAAACTCAGTCGTTGTTCATATTTGTAAACAAATAAATTAAGAAAAAACGCAACAAGAAATAGAAATGTTTAACTTAAAAATAACAACAATTTTTTTTTGTATTTTTTTTGTACATCAGAATCTGGCATTATATTCAAATTTACTTCAAAAACTCGAAATTGCCAAGGATAATCTACCAATTGTTGATGAAAAAGGTTCCCATTATCGATTAAATCAAACTGTTTCGAAACAAATTCCACTTCTGGATGTCTTCGATGATGCAATTGTAGAAAATTTCTTTTTTGAGACAGTTTTTCGCAATCCAGTGGGGGAAAGTTTTAACTTGGTTAATTTAAAAGGTTCTAGTTCAACTTTTAATGTAAAGATTTTTAATAATGATATCGCGCCAAAAATTGAAGTTAATATCAATGGAATTACAAATACTTTTGATGGCAAAAACGTAAGAAATTTAAATAATAGTTGCATTTATTATTATGTCGAACTTTTATACGACTTTTTTTTTTAACCAAACTGAAATTAAAATAAAATTAATATTAACTTTAATCGCATTCTTCCTTTATAAAATAATATCCTCAGAAATACACTAATTGACCGATTTAAATACATTAAGTTTACTCATTAGTTAAAAACAAGTTCTAAAATAGAAATAAATTATATTTTCCACAGCTTTTAGATGGGCGTTATCATAAAGTTCTGGTTTCTTACAGTCAAGGTCAATTGAATCTATGGTTAGATTGTAAAATGATGAAAAGCAACTTGAATGAAATCCCTGATATAATTAATGTAGGCCGTGATAATATTGTGCAAGTTACTTATGGTGATAAAAGCTTGGATGCCTCCAAAAATGTGAGTTAAATTATTCTAATTGTTTGATTTGAAACAAAAAAATTGGCGAAATTTTTAATATTTCTATTTTTAGTTTAACTTGAAAACTATTCGGCTATCAAGTGGATCACAGGAATTAATTTATGTTATTTGTCATGATATGCCAGGTAGAAATATGTTCCGTGAAGAAGAATTATAAAAGGCTTTCTGAATTAATGTGATAGTATTATGTTGTTTTTACTTGATTTGTAATTGTTCAGAATTATTTGTAAAAATATGAATTTAGTAATAAAATTTTTGTTACATAATAACTTGTAATATGTATATTAAATAATTACGTTTTGATCAATGAAATTTTGGAATTATTCCTTGGGTTTCATCTAATTGAAATATCCTTTACGTTAAGCCTAAGAAATAGTAAGAAAAAGATTCTTCAAAAAGATAAATTTAATCTGGTCATTCTAAACGCTTTTTAAATATGAATATTTGACGGTACCAAATGTATTTAAAAATTCTTGAAATAAGTTTTCAGTTTTCAATAATGACTTAAAAAAACATTAAGGCGTTATTTGATGTATTATTTAAACATTAAAATCAACCATCGTCTTAACATTGTCAATCAAGATTGTCTTAACTTAATGTGAAAAGTGTATTTATAAGTAAAAATTCAAAATTTCAAAAAAGGTAGGTTTTTACATAAAACAGAATCAGTTTATCGGCAGAATTTAGTGAAAGAGAAGCAAATCAGAATGTGAAACAACATAGATATCTATCAAGAAGCTTAAAACGTTCTTTTTTCAATTTAAAATAGTCAGCTTAGTTCAAATCAAAATGTTGTTTTAATTTAATGAATTTAAAATAATTATTTTAATATTTTAAAATATTTTTCCTTTCTGATGCCAGCATCCGAAAATCAAGTCTTTAGCACTTGTCTTGATTCTGGTGCTGTTTCTAAATTTCTGTCCCAGAATAAATTCTAGCGCAATATTTGGAGTTCTGATTCTAATGCTGATTCAGGTTTGCGTAAAAATTAGAAACCCACAAAAAATCTTTTAGAACTAAAAATCCGAATTTTTTCCTAAACATTGTGCGATTCTCTATTTCACACTAAATAAACAAGACAAGTTCCAGTAAGTTAAGTAATTATCGTCGAGCTTGACGTTAACGCAAAATTCAATTAGAAACTAAATTTAAAATGTTTTCCCTGATTTAAAAGAAAATTTCTTTATAAATGTTATTTTTAAAAAATATACAAAAACAAATAAATGAAACTTCGTATAATAAAGCATTCAATTATTTAGAAAAAAACGAACCAAAATTTTTGTGATCTAATTAGAGCAATCAAAGAACAAGATTCCGAATCAGAGGTCAAGTATTCATATCAACATAATTTTTCGGAAATAAATTTATCAGTTTTCCACAAAATTTAATCAAAAATTGTTTCAAAAAAGTTTAGTTTTAAAAGATTGTTTAATGCGTTAATTACAAATTAAAAAAAAAAAAATGTGGATAATTGGATTAATTTTGTGTTTAATTTTTGGTATAAACCAAACAATTGGCTACCCTTTTACTAATTCAGAGTGGCCAGTTGATAATTTATTGCATAAAAGAAAAATCGATTCGTATATTTTCAATGCTCTTGAATATTTAAATTTTACTTATACAAATAAAAGTGATACTTATAATTTCAATCGAATTGCGGAACCAATAAATAAAATGTTTTATTCTAAAGATATTTTTGACACTAAACCGTGTAAAATTAAGTCATTAGAATATTTTGTTGTTTTAACTATTTTCCGTATAGAATCGAATAGTACATTTAATTTTCTTCGATTCGGCGCTAAAAGAGTCATGTATGGCCTGCATTTTAATACAACAAGTGATAAAGAACAAGAAATTCTTTTTTATAAAAAAGATTATGGACAAAATCAAAATGAAACTATTTTCACTTTAACTACAAATAAGGTAAACAATGGAGCGTCTTCATTATTTTAAAAGCAGTTAATCTCCAAAGGAATGTCCCTACCTACAGCATAGAATATTTTCTTTTTATCAACTCAAAAAAAAATACTCAACTTTTAGAAAAAAAAAACAATAATTTTCCAGTTAATCTTCATACGTCTAATTTCGTTTTATTTTTATATAACGTAAATAAACACGTCACAATCTTTAATTAAAAAAATAGTTAATATTATTTCCCACCAGTGTTGTCATTATTTTTTAGTTTGATGTTTTTATTTTTTTTAATAATCTTTCTAGCTTAACGATGGAAAATGGCATCAATTGGTAATAAGCTATGATCATGGTTCTTTTGAATCAGAACTAGATTGTGAGAATATCAAAAGTAATTGTTCGATGTTAATTCCAGAAAAGTTTTATCTTGACTTCGATTTCATTCCAATAAGCATTGGCGATGAAAAAACTAAAAAAGGAGTCGTAAGTTTTGTTTAATTATTAATTATTATTAAAATATTAATGTAAAATTTTGCTTTAAGGGTACGGGTGTTAAATAAAATAGAAGGTTTTCTCTAATCTACACATGTATTTAAAAATTTTCACTGAATTAAACTAAAAGAAAATAACCAATCTTTTTTATTTTAATTTATTTCCCGATGGCACCCATAAAGCAAAAAAAAATATAATTATCAATTAATAATAAAATTTTATAACATTTCTTTTTTCTTTTAGTTTGACATCAGTGTACTAAAAGTATATCACGGAGATCCGGTTGAATTTAGAGATACATGTGACAGTATTACCGGACATGCATTTGGATAATTAAATTGATTTTTTTTACATTTCGATACTAATTTTAAGCAATATAAGTTAAGCTTTGAATACCGGAATCCTGAAAGAAAAGCATTTCCATATTCTTTTATCAACATATAGCGAACGGGCATTTTTAGTTTTTTTTTTTCTTGTAAAAGGTAGAATGTACTAAGGTTTAATATTATCTGTATCTACTTCTAAAAAGGTGTATCTGAATTTTTTTAGGAATAAACTTAAAAAGAATTTTTTTTTTAATTTTCATTTGATGTTTGACTAAAAATATCTCGAAAATTAATTTAGTTTAAATTAGTTTAAGTTAGTTAAAATATAATTTTTTTTTTCATTTTCTTCATTCTATTCGCAAGTGTTAAAATTATAGCTTTTCTTCGAATAAATTTTATATTTTGAAGTTTCCCTGTAATTAAAAAAAAAATTATTATAAACAATAAAGTATACTTATACTTAGCATGATATGACTTACACTTAACCTGACATATTAGATATTGCGTTTACAAAGTTTTGTCCTTTTGATCGCTTATACTGAAAAATTTACATTAAAAGAAATAATATTGACATAATTTTGTATTATGATTTCATTAAAAAAAAAAATTAAAAATGTAAAATATGTATAATAAAATTGATAAAATTGAATAAAGAATTAAATTATCAAAAACAAAAACAATTTTAGACTTAAACTTGAACTTTTCATTATTGCAATAGATTTTAATCTGATAATTTTACATTTATGTGAAAATATTATTACGACCAGGTTCGATGAGAAAACTGAAATGTATGTGATTAACATTTTAAAGTTTTTGTTTAGTTGTTTAGAATCATTTATTAAAACTAGTTATTAGTGAAATTATGTGGCGATTTCAATTATCATTTATTATATTGATTTTTTCAAAAGAAATCGCCGCACATACTTATGATGTGCTCGCAAATTTTAATTTAACAAATGAAGGAATTGAAGATACTATTAAATTTCAAAGAATAACAAACCAAAAAAATGAAATGTTTTTTATATCTGATTTATTTGATATCCGTTACAGCCAGTCATGTAAATGTAAAATAACTCAAAATTTTAAAGTTGAAATAGTTTTTCGATTGAATGGGAGAGAAACTTTTAATTTTATTCGATTTGGTGCAAAGAAAACGCTATATGGATTACATTTTGATGTGAGTCGAACGAACGATCAGATAATAACATTGTTCGAAAAACCGTACGGCCACCAAATAAACACAAAAATATTGGAAATAAATACAAATAAGGTACTAAACCATAATTAGAAAACATCTTAATAAATGAAAAACTTTCGAAAATAATTAATTCAAACATATATATAATTTTTAGATAAGAAATTACAAATGGCATAAACTAATTTTCACTTATAATCATGGTGCTATTGAGCCATCATTAGACTGCGAAAGTGTTCCAAGTATATGTTCAAAACAACCATCCGAAAAATTAGAACTTGATTTTAATTATATTCCAATAAGTATTGGTGATGAAAAACAAAATTTCAGTGTAAGCGTAAGGCATTTAAATTATAAATTAATATTAAAGTAACAATAAAATTAAAACTAAATATAAAATCTTTTCTTTTGTAATTTCAGTTCGATATTGGTACTCTGAAACTTCATCATGGAGAAGATTCACATATCCAAGACACTTGTAACGATGTTGTAGGAAAAAATTTTTATGGATAAACTAGAAAACAAAAATTCTAACAATTAATATAAATAAAAAACATTAAGATGAAATTTTGAATAAGTATATAAAAATTGTGATAGTAGGAACAAGCGAGTGTAGTATAGAACATTTTAATAAAGAATCCGTAGTATAAAGTATCCTAACTTTGTATTAATTGTAAAATATGGACCAGGATTTTGTAATTTATATTTTCAATGCATATTTTATTAGAGTAGAACCCAGTTAAAGTGAAATTAATTTGTAATAAATATATGCAAACTGAACTGAATTTCGCGACTACAATTCCCAGTCATTCAAAATTTGAAAATATTTCTTACAATTTTATTTTTTATTCGTAATACAAATTACTTTAGAATAGATATCAAAACTTACACTAACTAAAACAGCTTAGAATTATAATATAAACACGAACTCAAAAACAAGTCACTTTTTAAAGAAGAATTCTTCACATTTACAATTGGAATTTAACCTTCTCTGGATAGACAATTTTATCGTTGGAATTAAAAGATAAAAAATTAAAGCCTTTACTCAGTTATGTCTTAATTACATAAATGAGGTTGTAGGTTGGAAATTTTTATTGAAAATTACTTGAACAATAATTATTCGTTATCGATAAAAATTTTTCTGCATATATACAGTCCTTAATTTTTAAATAAATTGGCGCCTAAGCGCAGAAATATCCAAATAAAAAAATTTTACGTAAATTGTAAATTTTATTTAATTTTTTTTCAATAAAAATCTTTAACAGTGTGGAAGATAAGAATATATATAAATTAAAAATTTTTATTATGAAAATAAAGTTATTATCATTTTTTATGAAATAAAAATACTGTAATAGAAATTTCAGTCTTAGTTCAATTTTAAATCTTATTTAAAGTACGTAGTGATGAATTTTTTGCCAAATGTACATTGTTGGTTTATGTTTATACTGACTATTACCAGAGTAGTTTGCAATCAATTTGATTTACTTGAAAAATTCGGGATAAACCTAGAAGTTAAAGAGCATGATATCAGTTATGCACATTTGAATTCAACCTTATACAGAACCTTACTCATTAATGAAATATTGGGAAATAGTTCAAGCATTAAACAAATAAAAATAGAAATTGTATTTCGATTTAAAGATGAAATAATTGAGGATCAGAGTGTGAGCTTGGTGAAAGTAACCGATATAAATTTGAAAGAATTATCGAGTTATTTATATTTCAATAATAAGAATTCATATTTTGGTATTGGCTATATGAACGAAAATAAAGAAATATTTTATAAGTTTTATACAAAGCGAGTAAGAATTAAATTTTTGCTTAAGCAATTTTCTATTAAGTATTTTGTCGGCTGAGAATTCTATTAGTACATACGCCATTGAGTTTATTTTCGAATAAATCGCATTTGAAAGTTTAGATGACAACTGGCGGTAGAAGTACAGTTTTTGTGTCTAAGAATAATATTTTAGGAGTTCTGTGCTCAATTTAATTATTAATAATAAGAGATGTTTTAAAGAAGTTATGGATATGGCAATCAAAACTTCATTCACACATTTTTTCGTATTCAGGGTATATCCCACAAATAAGTGTATATATATTAAAAAAATATAAAATATTAAAAAAAATCAAATATCTACTAAAATATTGGACATGGCCTAAAACCAATAAAAAAAAAGTATTTTTATGGCATGTCATTCAAAGTTTAAAATAAAAAATTGTTGAATGTATGTGGTGGAAAAAAATGTTGAAATATTGCGATATTTTGATATTTCAGGAACGGTAGAAGGTACAGGCAAATGGCTCAAAAATTTAGGAAGCGCGTACTTTAAAACCTTTAACGCCATGCTTAGTTAAAAAAACACCCGAAAATGGCGTATGAACTAATAGAATTCTCAGTCGACAATTTATAAATCTTCATCATAATCTAATATTATTTTAATCTACCCATTTAATAATATTTGAATATTTTGTCAGTTACTTATCTCAAAATATATAATGATAATAATGCATAATGAATAATGTAAGTGTATGTTTATATAACATACTTGCAAATGAGTAAATGTTTAGTAATAAAATAAAATATTTGAAGTCCAAGTAATCAATTTAAAATAAAAAACTCTTACTATTTGTATTTCAACAACATTATCTTCATTTATTTAATTTATTTATTTACTTTTAATTCATTCAGTTTCACTAGTTTTTACATTTTTGACATATAATATATAATTAGGATGATATTCATAACTTTAATATATGATCGAGTTCTAATCACAAGAGTTAAAATCTAAAAAAAAGTGTTAAAAATTCAATCCAAAAAAATATGTATTATTCAATAAAAGAATACACAGGGCCGGCTCAAGGAGTGTTAAGCGCGTGTCAAACACACAGGCGCATAGCGGGAGAAGACGCAAACGAAAAATATTAAATAATTTCAATCAAAAAAAAAAAATTAAAAAAAAGCAATGCAATTTCATATTTCGCCAGAAAAAAAAAATTTTAGAAAGAGAATTGGAAATTCCAGAAAGTGAAAGTGAATTCATTAGATCAAGAAAAAGAAAACGGGTTTTGACGATATTAATCAAACACCTGAAACCTGAATTTGAAGATGGAACGCAAAATCAGCCACAACTGAGATTTAAAAAGAAATTTTTTGATGTAATTTTTAATTAAAACATTAAAAGAGCGTACTGAAAATTTCGAATCTGTTTTGGAGCCGTTTAAAATCTTGTTTGACATCCATCAAATTTCGAAAATTTCTGATCAGTCTTTGATGGCAAAATGGAAAATTATGGAACAACTTCTTACCAATGGAAAATCGAAACATTTATTAGAATTTGATATTTTTTATGAATTAAAATCTTTTTCAATAAGAATCCCAGAAAACACATGTCCAGAAAAAGAAATTGATCTTCAACAATCAAGTCCAGGAACTATTTCCGAACATTTCTATTACATTTAGAATTCTACTGACTATTCCAGTAACCGTGGCTAGTGGTGAAAGAAGTTTTTCGAAGTTAACTTATAAAAACATATCTGCGTTCAACGTTGAAACAGGAAAAATTAAATGAATTGGCCATAATATCTATATAGAAAACGAAGAAGCAAATAAGTTAGACATTGAAGAGTTAAGATTAAATTTTGCAAGATTAAGGGCTAAGGCCAGTCTATAGAGTCCTCAAAAAAGGCCTAACTTTGACAATTTATTCTGGGAGTAAGGAAAAAGGAATTGAATTTCTCTCTTTCAGGCTTTATTAATCATATATTTGAGTGCATAAAATTTTTTTTTATTGACATTTTGATACAAAATGGCTGCTACTGGGCCAATCTTCGGAATCACCTTTTTCAAGAGGGCCTCTACGGGCGACGGTGATTCTAGGAAATCGTGCTATCTGAAACAAAATAAAGAACGGGATCTTAATCTACATAAGACTTGCTAGTAAAGTACGTACGTTTTTTGCTTTACATCAATTTTTCGAAAATGGCGGACTTGTAAAAAAAAGGGTTCAATTTTTGACCGAAAAAATGAACAGTAAATTGTTTATAAAAAAAAAAGTTGCAATGATAACAAAAATATCGTACGTAGTTTACTAGATAATGTGACTGTGAAGCTACAGTTAAAATTTTAAGTGGACACGTGCGATAGTCTCCGAGTACCATCGTCGCCCGATTTGAAAAATGCAGTTTCGAGAAAAACGTGTTTAAAGTTTTACGTGCTGAAAATTTTGTTATACCTTCAGTCTGCGATGCCTGCGCCGTACATTTCACCTTCCATGGACACGTGCAACTCATCTTTTTCCTTTCTAAAGGAAAAAGGGGACAGGAAGCCCGCCGCGGCAGGTAGAAAATGCGCTCGTCGCCCGCTCCGAACGCTTCGACACTACAGCGGATTGGACAGGGAACATTTTTTTTTTTCACTATTCTACCGATTGAATAATGTTTTTAGGACCCTAAAGTGTACTTTGAGCAAAAAAAAAAAAATTCGAGTTTTTGAAAATCCTAGACTGGCCTTACCCCTTAAAAGCTCGCAAAGCACCATTTTGTAAATAATATTTTAAAGATTTTCAAAACAATAATAATAGTCTATAGTCGTCTATTTACGTTTAAATGTATATATTTTTCAAATATAATTTGAATAAAAAATAAATAAAATTTGAATAAAAAATAATAAAAAAAACTATACCTATTAAAAAAAAAAGGCGCACATTTTTTTTTTTCACACAATCGAAATTTGGCTCGAGCCGGCCCTGAGAATACACATTTTTTTTATAACGTAAATATTTGATTTCTTTTTAAATTCTTTATATTAACTTCACTTCGTTTCCACAAACTTAGAAAGTCAAAATTGACCCACTTCCCGGTATCCAATCAAGCTGAAATTTGGCACAACGTTTCGATGACAATGTACTTTGGCATCACACAATCACACACACACACACCTTTATTAATAAAATTATTTATATCAACTTCACCGTCGTTTCCACAAAATTAGAAAGTCAAAATTGTCCCACTTCCCGGTATCCAATCGAGCTGAAATTTCGCACATCGCTTTGTCGTCGATGACAATGCACTTTGGCATCGACATATTCACACACACATCTATATATGAACTTCACCACAGTTTCCACAAACTTACAAAGTCAAAAATGAGCCACTTCCCGGTATCCAATCGAGCTGAAATTTACTTTGGCATCACACAGACACCTTTATAAAAACTTCATCACCTGGTCTGCAAACTTAGTAATTCAAAATAGACCCAATTTCCGGTATCCAATCGAGCAAAATTTTTGCACATCGCTTTGTCGTCGATAATAATATACTTTGGCAGCACAGACTTACACACACACACACAACAAACACCTTTATATGAACTTCATATCAATTGCCTCGCATATAAAGGATTTATATCAAAAACTTTGTTTTTATGGGTTGTGTTTTTTTATAATACTGGCTCTATCGAAATAGATTTAGTTCTTTAATTAATTTATATTTAATTTTAATCATTGGTAACCATTAAACATTTATGTTTTAATAATTATCAAATGAAAAAAGATATATTTTCCAATTACAAGATATAAAACTTTTTTATACAATAATTCAAAAACATTAATTCGATTCAATTACACTTTTTAATAAATATTTTAATTTTTAGATTTTCGATGGAGGATGGCATAAGATAATTTTAGACTATGAAAATGGAATTATGACAGCTTCATTCGATTGTAAAAACATTGATATTGGTTCTAAATCACTCAGCGATATTCCTGAATATTTGAATTTTTCATCGGTGAAATATTTTAATATTTGGTTGAATTCTTTCGAATCAAATTTAACAACAAAGGTAGGTTTTGTTCTATGTTCTTTATGAGCCCGGAATTGTATTCAGATATTTTCTTTTTACTATAGTAAAAATTGTATATGCCATTTGTAATATTTTAATGTGGATTTGGATTGCTAAAATTCTATATTAATAATGTACTTAAAATTTCTTTAATTTCAAAACATTTCAATCTAATAAACTGCTACTTTATTATATTATTTAGATCACTAATCGATTCTAATATATAATAATGTACAATAGACTAAAATTATTTCTATTAAAAAAAATTAAAAAGAATTGTTTAATAAAACTTTAAAAAGTAATAAATAAATTATTATATTAATCATAAATGTGCTAATGATTAAATTGGAAAATCCTAAAATCCAATTCTTTAAAATCTTCTATATTAAATGTGAAAATAATTTATCCCTTTTTGAATATATAAATGAATTTGACAAACAGAGTTTGTACGTTAAAAATTTTTCAGATTTTGACTCGATTGCTTGTAATTTTTGATATAAAACAAAAACTCATATGAAAAAAAAAGATTTATATTTCTTCTAACTTTAATTAATTAATTAGCTTCATGACATTTCCACAATATTTATAATTTTAGATCGATATACGTAAATTTATAGTTCACACTGAAAAAAATTTAACAGATAAAATATTGTTTACATGCGATGATGTGCCAGAATTAAAAAATCCAAAATTAACAGATTTAAAAGAAATCAATATTTTAAAAATATTTTTTGAAAACAACGAAACTGCAAAAATTCAAGGTGACAACACTTTTGAACGAAAACTACGCATACCAAATAGTTTTCTAATTGAAAATCTTAACAATTTTTTATTTGAAATTGTTTTTCGAATAAATTCAAGTGAGAATTATGAAATAAAATTGCTTGAAATGAAAGATGAAGTCTATAATGAGAATAACTTCCAATTCTATATGTCTAATAATAAAATATGGACCGACGGAGTTCTTGTTGAACGAAAACATTTGTATCCAACTTGGATGAATTCTGAAGAAGATCCTGGTGTTGGTTTTCATATGCCAAGAATGTATAAAAATTTTAATAAGAATGTGAGCAAAAAAAAAACATTTATTTTATTTTTTATCAGTTCATGTAGTCTTGCTAAACTATTTATTTGCTATTTCAGATAAGTGATGGAAATTGGCACAAATTAATTTATTATTTTGTCAAAGATAAAAAGAGTCAAATGTGGGTGGATTGCATAAGATTCAGATTAAATGATAGATTTAGACCAAAATTTTTTTCAAGTGTTTTACAATATATTAAAATCATGGAAAACTATGGGAATAAAACGCTTGAGCAGGTTGAATTTTACTTAAAAAAATTAATTAAATATTTAAGAAATAATATTTTTCTTTTCTTTTATGTCACTTTAGATTGAGATTAAAACACTAAAACTACATGCTAACAATGAAAAAAGGCTGAAATGGTTTTGTTCCGAAATTTAAGACTAAATAAAATTATACCTATGGTTAAAATAAATAAAAATATAAAAAAAAAATGTTTATTATAATTATTCCATAAATTTAAAAAAAATAATATTTTGTATTCTGATTAGGGTTTCTGAAAAACAGTAGTTTTTAAAAAACAGCTGTTTGCGGTTTTAGAATTTTGAAAAAACAGCAGTTAACAGCTGTTTTACTGTTTTTTTCATGTTTAATAAAAGTTCAAGTTAAATTTTTCCATATCTAAGCATGATTTTATTAAATGCTTTCAATTTTAATATAAATTTAACTTTGTATAACATTACTTCAAAAATACGAGTGATGATAATGACTTGTCAGAAAGACGTGTTCTTATTTTTGTACTGAAGTTAGCACATACTGAAAATTGTCGTATGTTTTTCAAGAGAGTAAATTCAGCCTTTAATCACTTGAAATTGTCTTTTCCAGGACCTACCGCAGATGATTCAATTTTCTCAAGCAATACATTAAGTTCGTTTTGTAGAGTTAAATTTTCACTTGTGGAATTATCGGCAGTTGTTTCAATTATTTAAACATCATTTACACAAAAAAGTCGAGATGCCAACATGCCTGCAAAATCTATTGTACCTCTCGATGTCGTGATCTTAGAGTTCTTAAGGCCAGCTGGTTGCTGTTTTTAATTTTAAAAAAAAAAACAGCTGTTTTACTGTTACTGTTAAAAACAGTCCAGAAACCCTAGTTCTGATAAAAGAATAAATTTTCGCACTTTTTCTAGGTCCAAAAACTCTATAATTTTGAAATAAAAATACTTTGAATTAAATATTTGAAATAATTATTTATTTAATATTTAAAAAAAACTTTTTTTTTTTGTTTTTCTTGAATAAGGACAGATAATTTTTTTAAAAAATTTTCGTAGGAATATTATTTTAATGACTCTCTAGAGCTTTCCTTGTAAAGAATAACGTCTTACATTCTTTTGTCCATTTTGACATATTCAACGAAACGAAAATAGCTAATACAGCGATAAGTCATTGGAAGCTGTTTCTATTCCAGCTCAAAGTATCAAACTCGAGATCCTTCCAAAAACATTCTCCGCAGGGTTAAGATCCGGATAACGGATGTCCAGGAATTATTTATTTTTTTAGTGATAATCCCAGACTTTCGTAATACGTAATGGCACCGCAAACCATTAGACAGCCTTCACGAGTGTGTTTTTTCCACAATTTCTTCAGATGCTTCGTCCTGTCTATTGAGCATAAAATTGTTGTTTACTGCGCTTAGTTCAAATGTTCAAATTTCGAAATTTTTTATCTTTACTGAGAAAACTTTGATTAATTTTTAAAGTGATATTCCAAAATTCAAATAATATAAATAGATCTAAATAAAAGATTCAAATTGTCATATAATGCAAAATGTTACTAACATGGAGCGTTTATCTTGGACCTAGATGTTTTCGGATATTATTTTGTTTATGAGCATGAAAAAATGTCAAATTTCAAGACGATCAAAAAAATTTTAATTTTAATTTTCAAAAACTCTCAGAATAAACGCTAGGTAAGTGATATTAAAGTAGTTAAAAATGATTTTACATTAAATAAAAATTATACACACATTATGTAGAAATTTTTAAATAAGAGCATTATGTAATAGGCTCTTCCAAACTAAGAATTTTATTCATGAATTAAATCAGGTTATCCCTCAATTGAAAATTTCTGTTCACACCATGATTTTTTTTAACCCGATTTAATTTTGTTGTTTTTTTATTTTTTTTTTTTTTTGTTAATTTTCTAAATTAAAATTAGTGAATAAAATTTAATCAAAAATAATTAAAAAATTATATAAAAAAATTCTATAAGTGAATTAATTAATTTAAAATTAAAATTCGAAAAATAAAAATTACAAAAAAAAAAAAAAATTATTTTATTTTTAAGTTTTTTTTTTAGCCATTTTGTTTTTTCTTTTTTTAATTATTCAAACGTACATGCCCAACCGATAATTTTTTGACTTTATTATAACATATCAGGACATATTCATTTAATTTAACATTTATTTATATACATTTAACTCAACTTTAAAACAACTAAATTTTTTGTATGATAAACCTCCTTTAACTTAACAACTATTTATAAACATTTCCGAAACCTTATTTAAACCCGAAGTTTGGAAAGGCTATAATACATACAAAATTATTACAGTTATATATAAGATTCTTTTTAGGCTTCTTATAAAATGGAAAACATTTCCTATCTGGTAAAGTGAGCTAACCTTTCAACTATATTACGTTAAAAATTATATTAAAATTATGTTGATTTTTAAATCCTTTATGTATTAATTTCTTCGCATTGATTGTCTCAAAATTTAAGAAGTGGTTGGTGAAATAAAAAACTAAAAAATTTTTTGTGAAATAAAAAAGTGAAATGCAAAACTTAAGATCAAAAGATTTTCATTATTTTCCGAATTTAATTTACCACCAGTGTTATTCAAATGAATGCAATACAACTGAATTGTCAACAAATAAAAAAATAGCAATATAAAACCGAGGCCTTCCACATAAAAGATTTACATTAAAAACTCTGTTTTTGTGGGTTGTGTTTTTTATGTATTATTATGCTGGCCATACACGGTCCAACTTGGTTGTACAACAAGTTGACAACGTAGTAAGTTGTATCGTGTGTGGGCAAGTTGACAACTTGTTGGAAGTTGGTTGGCAAAAAATATAAACATTTTAATATTAAGTTGTATCGTGTGTGTCAAAACGTACAACTTGTTGTCAACATGTTGTACAATCAAGTTGGACCGTGTATGGCCAGCATTATAATCAATTAAAATTGCTATCAAAATTATTTGAAATTTGAAAGAATAAAAAAAAGAGAATCAAAGGTTATTTTTATTTTGATTTTGCTAGTCTTATCATTTTTTCAATTAAAACTGCAAAAATATAATTTTCTGTATGAATTTTAAATATAATATTCCGAATTTTTATAAAATTCCTGATTCAGTTTCGGCTTGACATAGCATCGTACTAATCAATTTAATTATTAACAAATCCTAAATTTAATTTAATTGGAATGAGACAAATAGTCACTTTTTTCGCTTTTTTCATTCTAATAATAACTTTAAGCAAAGCAGATCCATATAACTTGCTAAAAAAATTTTATTTTAAAAATGAACTTAACGATAGTGGTGTGACATATTATCATTCAACATCCAATGCGACGAAACAAATTCCACTCTCGAAGCTTTTTTCATCATTCGATTCAATTAATCTTATTAAAATTGAATTAAACTTCCGGACTGTGAAAGATTATATTTCACGAGTTTTTTATCTTGGTGACCATGACTATGGTGATGTAAGAGGATCTATTAATTTTTATTATGAAATAGAAGATAGTGATCCTTATATTGAAATATTACTCTATAATGATTTAAATACATATCAATACATTTTTAATTCAACATCAGTAAGTTCCTAGCAAGTTTGTATTCAATTTTACAAAGTTAATATTTTAAAAATAACAAAATTTTATTTCAAAGCTTAACGATGGTTATTGGCATAAAATTATTATCACTTATGATGCAGGAAATATAAAATGTTCATTGGACTGCAAAAATTTAAAACTTAAAAGTATTAATCAAACACTTCAAGACTTACCTCAGGAAATACAAATAGAACAATTTGACTTTTTTCCTGTTAAATTCAATCCTGCAAGCTCAAAGGTAAGAAGATGTTGATAAAATTATGTAACCGACAAACTTCCAATTAAAGTATGCTTTAAGATTTTCAAATAATTTATTTTGATTATTCAGAATTAGGCATTATAGATAAAGATAACTAACTTATTAGTATCACACGTACATAATATATGGCGCCATGATAAAAAAAACCTCTGAATAACACCTTATAGTTGTTATTTCATATTTGAGTGAAAATCAAAGTCATTTGCAAATTTTCTGAATTATATCTTATTTAATACCTGATGTGTGATTAATACCTGAATGTGAAATAAAACGGCGCAGTGAAATAAAGCCGCGGGTCTTATTTCATTTTGAAAAATGAAATAAGGCCGCGAAAAAATCCTCGCGGTCTTATTTCATTTTGAAAAATGAAATAAGACCGCATAAAATTCCTCGCGGCCTTATTTCGTTTTGAAAAATGAAATAAGACCGCGACAAAAAAAAAATTAATCGGAGGGCTAATTTCATTTTGAAAAATGAAATAAGGCCGCGATGATTTTTTCGCGGCCTTATTTCATTTTGAAAAACGAAATAAGGCCGCGTAATCTTGTGCCGCAAATCCCACTGACCAACCGCCCGCCCTGCTGCCCTGTGTGCTCACCTCACAAGATTACGCGGCCTTATTTCATTTATAAAAATGAAATTAGCCCTCCGAATAATTGTTTTTTTTTTGTCGCGGTCTTATTTCATTTTTCAAAACGAAATAACGCCGCGAGGAATTTTTTGCGGTCTTATTTAATTTTCAAAATGAAATAAGACCGCGAGGATTTTTTCGCGGTCTTATTTCATTTTTCAAAATGAAATAAGACCGCAACAAAAAACGTCGCGGCCTTATTTCCCGCGGCCTTATTTCCATCCCCCAAATAAAACCTATATTTTGTTGAAAATTCTTAGATGATTTGCGAAAAAGGATCTTGTTATCCCTGCAAGTCTATACCCTTAAGATAACCTCTTTTATTAGAATATTCTATAAGAATTAAGTTTTGGTTTTATTTTACACTCAGATCTGGAAAAATTTTGAAAATTAAATTTATTTTCTCTTTCAATTGCGAAATAAAGTCTATTATTATTATTTGATTATATAGTCTTTGTAACTTGAGACCATCATAAGTAATGTACAAAGAAAATATTTTAATTTTTAACTACTTATTTGCAGATTGACGTAAACAAAATTCTTATTCACGTTGACAATTCAACGGAAATTACTTGTAATGATATAGAAGAGTTCAATAATGAATTTTCAAAATCTAAAGAACTAGATTTTTTGACAGTTTTTTTCAATTCAACTGATCCGTATATTTTTAATAATTCAAAGGAAACAGTTACAAAGTCTGTAAGAGTACCAAATTCATTCGTATACGGTTCATCTTTGAACAACACCTTATTGGAAATTGTTTTTAGATCTAATATCACAAAAAATGCTAAAATTAAGTTACTTGCACTGAAAGGCAAATCAACGATTAAATTCTACATTTCAACATGCCGTGTATGGTCTTATGGCATATTGGAGAGTAATATAAATAATTTTCGCAATGATAAAAAAGTAGAACAGAATACGGGAATTCATCTTGACAAAAGTGTAAAACAAAAATTATCTATTCTTCAACGTAAAACAATTTATTTAATTTAATTTTTTTTAGATTTTTGATGGTAATTGGCATAAAATTCTTTTTTACTTTCCGAAATATACAAACAGTGAGATTTGGATAGACTGTAAGAAGCATTCATTGGATAGCAATCAAAAACTTAAAAAAATTAGTGATCTGATAAATGAAGTTCAGCTTATTGAAAGTTTGACAGAAAATGAAATTGAAAAGGTAAGAAGTAATAAGCTTCACTTGTTTAAAGCAAGCCAAATTAATTATTTACATCGAAATAAAATTCTTTGTAAATTATTAAAATTAAAAATATATATAAATTGGCTAACTGAAAACTTGCCAACTTCAAAGCTTTTGAAATACATATATTATTGATCAATGATATACAGGCTTAAATGTACATACATAATTCAAACCGATTTAACGAACTTAAAAATTTACAAATACATACCTATAAAATAATATTTATCATCATATTTTATTAATTTATACTAACTTATTACTGCTGTATTTTTTTCAGTTTGAAATCAAGAAGCTTAAAATGTATGCAAACTTTGATGACGATTTAATGAACATGTGTAAAATTTAAAAAATAAAATTCCAATGAAGAAATTTTTTTTTGTATAAGTAAATAAATCACACGTCCCTAATTGCACAAAAAGGCGTTATTGACATTTTTCCGAAATCTAGATAAAAACGCAATTTGATTGATAGCTCAATTTCACCAAATAAATCATAATATTGAAATTAAAAATTGATCTTTCTTATGATTCTGATTCTACTCAAACAAAAAAAAAATTATAAAATCCGTTGCATTTGTTGAAAAAAAAATTTTTTTAAACTTCAATATCCAGAAACAAGAAATTTGCATAAGTCTTTTTGTGGTATAAGCGACGAATAATATATTAAGCTAAAAATTGTCAAAACGATTCAATCGATTAAATAAAATAAAAATATGACTTAATTATTTCATGTTATGTAAAAAAAAAACCATTTATAAATAATTTTATTTTAAGTTAAACCATAGATTAAGAATACAGAAAGATGGGAAGCTTCATACCACATTATTTTTGGTATTTTTATGTGAATGTGTTAGTAAAACAAAATAAAATACGTGATAATTATCAATATATGAAAAGAATTTTATTTAGTTTTACTAACACCTTCACATAAAAATACCAAAAAAGACTGAAAAAATGTTGTATGAAGTTCCAATCTTTCTGTATTCTTAATCTATGGTTAAACCAAAGAGTAAGTATATCATAAAAAAAAAATTATAAAAAGAAAATATTATAAAAAAAATTCTGATTATCTGCAATTTTTACCCTTCCTCTATTGTTTATTCTCAAGACAGATATTGGTTTTAAATGATACACAAAACGATTACATTACAACAAATCATGGTTTTCTAAATTTATTACAAATATATAGTTATGAAGAAATCCAAACATCCAGATTTATTATTTACACTTTTGCATATCTAAAAAAAGCATTTGATATTTATTATGCCTTGAGCACAGCTAATACCGCAAAGAAATTTAGAACTACCGTAAAAACCGATTTTCTGCGTTATTTCTTATTTATTTTAAAATAAAATTATGAAAAACGAAAGATATTAATTTGATTGATTTTTTGTAAAAAGAATTTCTTAAAATTATTTCATAATTAATTAGAAAACTGAATTTTTTTTTTTTGCTCCAGAAAGAATTGACTACGTCACAAAATAATTTTTTTGTTTCTTTTTCACAGCGTTTCTTCTGCATCGAAATTTGGTTTTGCGGCATTTTTCTGTAATCATATTATAAAAAAAACAAAAGCAGTTGTTTGCAGTTGACTTTTTATTATAAAAAAAACAAAAGCAGTTGTTTGCAGTTGATTTTTTTGCTTTCAGGTAAAATTAGCTGTGAACATGTTTCCGGAACATTCCTTCAAAAATTGCTTTGCGGTATTAGCTGTGCTCAAGGCATTAATAATTAAAGTTTATAAGTATTTTTTCTTTTTAACAAGAACTTATAATCCTATTTTAAGAATGACACATTTCTCTTTTCGCCTATGATAAAAGAGGGAGCTGGTGTCTTTACAAATTTCATATTGCAAAAGTCTATTTGGCCGAACGCCAGTTATCAAATTTTTATGTTTTGCAAATCTATATTTCGGAAAAAAAATTCTTTAACATATTTCAATTTGGCATAATGCGACACTTCGCAAAAAAATATTTCTCAAATATCAATTCACAACATTATATTAATTGGGACACTTCGCAAAACTATAGTTTAATGAATTTTTTTATATTGTATACCTACATGTTTCGGCTAAAGTCTAAAATGTCATAATGTACACATTTGCTGATTAACCACAAAATTAGGCAAATGTAAGTTTACCATCTGGTAAATGTTAATAATCTATCTATCTATCTATCGATCTACCTATATATATAAAATCGAAGTTGTCTCTTTGTCTGTTTGTATGTTCCGAATAGGCTCCTAAACCGCTCAACCGATCGTTTTCAAACTTTCACCATGTCTTTGTGTTAGGTCGTGGGTCGTTATAGGCTATTTTAAAATTTGATTGGCCTCCTACCCAGGGACCTCCCCGCGGGCGGACTTCAAAAGTTCGTCCGATTTCATTCAAATTTGGTATGTAAAAAGAGGAACTGATTACACACAAATATCGTAACAAAAAATTTGTTGACCTCCTACCCAGGGACCTCCTACCCAAAGACCTCCCATGGGGGCGGACTTTAAAAGTTCGTCCGATTTCATTCAAATTTGGTATGTAAAAAGAGGAACTGATTACACACAAATATCGTAACAAAAAATTTGTTGACCTCCTATCCAGGGACCTCCTACCCAGAGCCCTCCGCTGTGGGCGGATTTCAAAAGTTCGTCCGATTTCATTCAATTTGGTATGTAAAAAGAGGAACTGATTACACACAAATTTCGTAACAAACAATTTGTTGATCTATTACCAAGGGACCTCCTACCCAGGGACCTCCTACCCAGGGACCTCCTACCCAAGGACCTCCTACCCAGCGACCTCCCCAGGGGGGCAGACTTCAAAAGTTCGTCCGATTTCATGCAAATTTGGTATGTAAAAAGAGGAACTGACTACACATAAATTTCGTAACAAAAAATTTGTTGACCTCCTACCCAGGGACCTTCCCTCGGGGCGTACTGTAAAAGTTCGTCCGATTTCATTCAAATTTAGGTATGTAAAAAGAAGAACTGATTACACACAAATTTCGTAACAAAAAATTTGTTGACCTCCTACCCAGGGACCTCACCTCGGGGCGGGTTTTAAAACTTCGTCTGATTTCATTCAAATTTGGTACGTAAGAAGAGGAAATGATTACACACAAATTTCGTAACAAAAAATTTATTGATCTGCTACCCTAGGTGGGATTTCAAAAGTTTGTCCGATTTCATTTAAATTTGGTACATAAAAATGATTAAACACACGAATTTCGTAACAAAAAATTTGGCTCCCTCTTTTTAGGGGGCCTCTTCGAATATATAGAAATCAATTTCTTTATTACTAATAACTACAAAATATTAAAAACTAAACCACTCAACCGATCGTTTCGAAATTTACACCGTCTCTTTGTCGGGGTCGTTATAAGCTATTTTAAAATTTGAATGGCACCCTACCCAGAAACTCCTCCCGGGGAGGACTGCAAAAGTTCTTCCGATTTCATTCAAATTTGATTCATAAAAAGAGGAAATGGATAAAAACAAAAATTTGGTTTGGTTGGAAACCTGTTTAAGGGAAGGATATCATTCGATTTCATACAATTTAAGTTTTGAATAAGTTGAAATGATAAATATTAATTTTCTTAGATATTTTCCCAAATTTATAAAATAACTAGCTCCTATAATTGTTCAATCTGACAACAAAAATTTCACTTAAAACGTGTGTTCCACAACAACGTGTGTGCGGGTACAGCTAGTTAAATGTAAAAATAAAACATAAAAATTAAAATTCATATAATTGGAATTGTTTAATTTTTAATTTAATAATATGCATTTATCATGATGCAATAGATTTTAGTGCATGCTAAATACACATTTCACAACTTCCCTTTTTGGCGTAATTCATATTTCGCGAGCGCGAATTGTGAATTACGCCAAAAAGGGTAGTTGTAAAATGTATAGTTTGCCAAAAGTAGTAGTTGCGAAATGTCCTTACTGCAAAGTTGCTAACTATCTCATTAGGCTAAAGCGTACTTTTGTTAACTATCCGTTTTGCGAAATTGTTCTTTTGCGAAGTGTCTATTTTGCTAAATGGAATTAGGCAAAATGTCTTTTTGCGAAATATCTTTCGGCGTAAATGTACGAAAAATCACTATTCCCACTGGAACGGAATTTCTACCCATTAAATTCATGAATATCATTTTAAAGTAAATTTGTTAATATATTACTTTTGATTATTTGTTAATTATGACAAATTAAATGTAGTTTGTAAAAACATGAAATTATTATCGAAACAAAATAAAAACTAAATTTATAAGCGATTCTTTTTAATAATTATTATTGGTTATAATTATCATACTTTCAAAAAATAAAAAAAGTAAACTTGCGAGCTTAATTACTTTTATGGTCATAATTCTCATAATCTTAATTTAAAATGTTCCCAATAATAATCACAACTTATAACAAAAAACATAAAAAAGGTTAAATGTTGTAACCTTAACTTCCAAAATTTTCTTATCTTTCACAATTTTTCTAAATTTTATATTAATTATATTTTATATTAATTTTGGGTACACTTAGCTAAAGTTAAAAACAAAGAGTATGAATTCAGTTTTGATTAAACTTTCTTAGCCAAAAAATGAATAATTTATTGATAATAATTGGATGTATTTTGTTGTCCGTAATTAATAGTGAATCTCATACCTATGATTTACTAAAAAAATTTAAAATAAAACCAAATGTAACTGAAAATGGAGTAATTTATGGGGAATTGGATTATTCAATTAAAAAACATATAAATGTCTTAAAAATGTTTGATAATGAAATAATTAATAAACTCACCGTTGAAATTGTATTCCGTCCGAAAGATTTTAAAAACATTATTAGCCTTGCACAAATGGGAAATAAGGGACAAGAATATACAGTTTTTTTGTATTTGCACAAGGATTCGTTGATTTCTTTTGGTTACGAACATCGCGAAGATTTCATATATTACACGCGAACAAGTCGTTATCATACACCGAACGTAATATTTTTAATATGTATTATAATATATAAATTTTTAAAACGAAATATAAAATTATTTTATCAACATTCAATATAAGTTTAAGTTTATACCTACTTAAATATATATTTTTCTCCGACAAGGAGAAATATGCAACCGGCAGAAACTTCCAATTTTTTTCGGAAATCTTTTTATATAATTTTTTTTAATTTACTTCTCATGAAAATTAAAATTATAAATTAAAGTTAAAATATGAAATTAATTGTATTTTAGTGCTTATGTCTTTTTGATTTTTTACTATCTAGATGGACGATGGAGGATGGCATAAAATATATATAAGTTATGATAAAGGTGTTGTAGAAGTTTCATTTGATTGTACAAATATACCAACCAGCGAGAACGAAATAAAAATGTACCCAGATAAAATAGAGATAACAAATACAGAGTTTTTCCCATTAGCTATTAACACTAATTCAGCAAAGGTAATATTTTAAGTTTTGTACGTAAGTTTTATAAAACAAAAAAGGGATACTTTTTGACCGCTTGAATTCATTTGACAATGACTTGAAATGAAAGACAACTTTTAGATTTGTCCAGTCGAGAATGAAAGGAATTTATTTACAGAGTTACCCTGATAAAAAAAAAAAATTTTTATTATATTTTTTTAATTTTTATGATAAAAAAACCCGAATTGAAGCATATACAATTAGAAGGAATTTTCTTTATTCAAATAAACGAAAGCTACATAAAAGCTCAAAGCGTAGAACCAAAGAATATGGACAAAAATAGAGTACGATTCAAATCACTTGACCAATGAGTTTTTAAGAGAGGGTAAAATTTGAATAAAATTATTAGAGTACGATTCAAATCACTTGACCAATCCGTTATGCAAAGCTTTCCCTTTCCATTACAAAATTCCATACAAAATTTAGGGGAAATTATTTAAGAAAAAAACTCATGCAAATTTTGTATGGAATTTTGTAATGGAAAAGGAAAGCTTTGCATAACGGATTGGTCAAGTGACTTGAATCGTACTCTAATAGAGGACCCCTACAAAAAATACCAATCAAAAAATGGAACAAAAAATTTTGAACCAAAACCCAATGAACTTATATTTATCTTTTTTGGTAGTTTCGCTTTTTTTTCGAAACTTTAACAAGATCTGTACAATTTTTTAAGTTTTAAAAGCTTTTGGAAGAGGGAAATTTCAAAAAAATAATTATAAGCACTTGAGATTGTAACTTAAGATTTTTTGTTTGAATTTTTTATTTTGTATTTTTTGTACGGGACTGAAGCCTCAACAATACACATACTCTTTGGTAGAACTTATTAGAAAAAATGTATTTTAATTTTAACTGTGAAAAAAAAATTAAAAGGCATATTTTCTAATGAATGTCAAATTGATATTTGTGCGAAAATCTTATTCAAAAACTTAATTTCGATAAATACAATGATAAGCACTCCTACCTTTCCTCGAATGGAAATATAGAAGTTCAAAGGTAGTTTAATAACATTAAAATAATTTTTGGAAATATGTAGCACGCACAGAGATTTTAAATATTCAACAAAAACAAGCTTAAAATATTCTCCATTTGTCATCGCTTTCTAGTATTTTTATTATACTCTTTAATTTTGAACTAATGGTTAAAAAAAAAATTTTTCTCTGTCTCCGGTAACTCAATTTCGTTGTTAAGACAATTTGAAATTAATGTAATTTTAATTGTCATTGAAAAAATACCTACATGAACATGCTCTCAAAATTTCAGTATAATCGAATTGAGGGAGCTAAGAGCGATTGGGGTTGAAAATTAATTTGATTGAAATTTTAAATAAGTATAAATAAGTTTGTCGTTTATAGGACCACGTGAATTGCTAAAGTATTTTAGATTTTAGAAAGAATCTCTAAATTTTATATAAGAGATATTGTCATACATTTTAAAATTTGTTAACAAGCTTTCTTTACACAAAAACAGAATCTAATTCAATATAGGAAAATTTATCAACTAAACAGTATTGAATTTAAAGGAAAATTACCTGGGTGTTTAAGGTACTAAAAAGTATAAAATAATAAAAGTAAAAAATAAAATATTTAATTTCAAGATTTGAATGTTTTGAATACACTTAAAGTAGGTATATGTTAGAAATTTTGTTGTATAAATTCACATAAGTACACTACGACTAACTGCAATCATGATTCTTGAGACTAAACAAATATGGAACAAAATTCCAAAGATGATCATTCATTCAAAGTTACGAAAAATTCTAAATGAAACAAATTTAACCTGGATATTATTTTATTTTTTTAGATTGATATAAGCAAATTTATGATTTATGTTGATGAAACACCAAAAATTAATTGTGATGAAGTTCCCGATCTTTCAAATCCTTATTATGTTAATGGAACTAGTATTGATTTTTTGGAAACTTTCTTTGGAACCAAAGAGTCGCATTCCTTTACTAATGAAACGATTGAAAAAGATATAAGAATTCCCAATAAATTTTTACAAAAAGATTTTGAATCTATGATGCTTGAAGCAATTTTTCGAATGAACTCAACTGTTAATGAGAAAATTAAAATTTTGGATCTCGTTGATAATTCTGATAATTCAATATCTTATGAATTTTTTATTTCAAAATGCAGCGTTTCATCTCTTGGAACAATGAAAATTAACGACTGGGAAAACATTCAAACTTCAAGTGAAGAAGCTGATAGACCACCATTGGAAAAGAATATAGACATAGATGTAAGTAGAAAAAAAAAACAGCGGATTGATATTCTGTATTTCGAAATTCTTAATGTCAAAAAAAAATGTGTATTGAAAATTCATAATTTTAAAACCTTTATTTTTTAAATTCTATTATTATATTTTTAAAAATGTGTACGTTTCAATATTATTTTAAGAAAATATAAAATTCACCATACAGAATTTTTAGATACAGAATTTCGACCCCAATTCAGAATAAATAATTCAATATTACTACTCTAACACTTTATTTTAAAATTCAGATTCAATTGATAAAAAATTATAAAATATTATTTACATAAGTATTATTACAACGCTAAATTTATTTGTTTTTTTTTTTTCAGCTTTTTGATGGTAACTGGCACCACATTATATACTATTTTCATGCTAATAAATCTAGTGAAATTTGGGCAGATTGTTCAAAATATGAAATCGATAATTTCTTAAAACCAATTAATTTGGAAAATATCAAATATACAGCTCGTATAGCTCAAAATATGTTACCCACAAAATTGGAGAATGTAAGTTTTTGTAAAATAGTCTAGGTAATCTCCAAAACCAAAAATAATAATAAAAATTTTGTTTTCTGCAAAAATCAAAAATTAAAATACGTACTTTTTTTCTAACTCCAACGAACATCTCGTTTCTTGATGCCCAATAAAAAAATGTTGAATTCAGTTGAGTTAATTTATCATTTAATGTAGCTATTTAAAAAATACATATAATAGGTAGTTGTGCAATAAAGTAGGAAAAATGATTTTTTTTTCCATACTAGGCATGGATCGAGGAATAAAATGTTTTTCCTACGTGTTGCACAGATTGTTTTTTCTACTAGAGTTTCGGAAATCTATTAAATTTTTTAGATTTATCATTATTTTCCAATAAATAAATAATAATATAATTAGATTTTCTATACCTTTTCAACTTCAAATTGGAAACAATCATTTTCAAAATGCAAATAATCATTTTCAAATTAGAAATAATTATTTTCAAAATGTAAATAATCATTTTCAAATTGGAAATAATAATTTTAATATGAAACAACAGTACGATAAAACAATATATGAAGTTTTTCATTGGTTTTATTTTTGCCAGAAAGCTATATAAAGAAAAATTTTTGCTTAGAAAAAAAAAATCTCACATTAAAAAATAGGAACCTGATAATGTTAAAAAGAAAATTTGTGGGAATTGAAGAGCGCTCGCAAAAAACCTTAGCAGTGAAAGCGAAAACATAATATAGGTGGGTTAATAGACGCAAAAATATTTCTTTTATATTTATTTTTTTCAAATTTCTTAACCTTATAAGACAAATCTAATCTATTACAGAGAGAACTTTCAGCTGTTATAAACAAACTTAATTGTTAATAAAAAAGATAAGCCCATTATATTTTCTCAAGATTTTTTTAACTGACTCTTATTATCCTATAACTAAAACATGAATGTATGTATATGATAATAATTAATTTATTTTCTTAATTATTTTTCATTACAGTTTGAAATCAAAAAGCTTAAACTTTATATTGATGATGATGAAATGCATAATGTCAAATGTGAAACTATCGAATGACTATGAAATTATAAGAAATAATGGAAATTTGAATAAATATTAAAATTTATTAATATATTATAATTTCCGGGTAGTTTCATTACATTATAACATAAGTTTTCAATCTGTGAGAATAAATATAATTCAAAAGTAAATAAGCCTAGAATAAATTTTGATACTATGCCTGTCGACTTGAAGTAAAATTTTATATTTTTTTAATTCAAAAATATTCACAGGAAAGCGCATAAATATTTATAAAATTATAATACTAATATAAATCCGACTGCAATCGAGATTTTGAGCTGCGTTGAAAGCAAAAATTATTTTGAAAACTTTTACGAAAATACAGTCAAAAAATACTGATTTTAGTCTTCGTAAACATCCACTATAAAAAAAAGGCCAAAACTCAATATTTAAATTTTATTTACGCTCAATAATAACAAAGAAAATAGCAGAATTAAGAAGGGAAACTAGGGAAAATAGGAGAACTATGAAGGGTAATTGAAATATATTTTGGGATTTAAACGTGTCATCAAACTTTATTTTAAATTTTCATGATGAATTTATAAATAAAATGTGAGTGACAAATACAAATAAAAAATTTTGAACAAAAAAAAAAATTGTTTGATCGTTTCACTTCTTAAAATAATAATTTGAAAATATACTCTCGATATTTATTTATATTTTTCATTTTTACGAAAATACAAAAATTTTGATTTTAGTCTTCGTAAACGACATTTAATTTTATTTTTCAGATTGACAAAAAATAATATTTTTCGTCCCCAAAAACAAATACAACAAAACTGGATGCAGTTGGTTCCTTTTTCATATTATGATATAATATTTATGTTTTGTTTAATGCATTCCTAATTTATGTTTTTTATAAAATGGACTCTAAAATGTAGTCAAATATTTATATAGTATATATTTATATAGAGAGAGCTAATAGAAATTCACGAATATTTTATTCTTACATAATTGTTCTATTATGTTTGTTCATCTCAATGAAGGTTCAACGAAACGACTTAAATTAGATTAAACTTTTTGTTTTATTCTTAGGCCGTCGATTGTTAAAATTATGTACATATTATTGTTACTCAATTTTTGGTAAAAAAAAAGCTCGTATTTTTTTCTTCAAATTCAAAACAAAAAAAAAATTAAATTATTGATTAATTTTAAATAAAATATTAAAAACTACAATTTAATTCAAATTAAATTAATTTTTGAATTCACAATAACTCCAGCATTAACAATCTCTTAATTACTCCTTATATATGCACTAAAAAGGTTCATTTCTGAACACAATATCAATATCTATTTAATTTACATTTCACCTCGCATTTCACTTACATGGTCTTAATATGAAAAAGTTTTTGGTTAGATTTATTGGTAAAACCGAAATATAAATGTAATTGTGTACGTCAAAAGTATGAATTAATTGTTGATTAATTTTTGAAATCTGGCAATTTAATTTGACTATAAAATGAATCGTCTGACTTTTTCTATCCCGCAAAGTAAAATTTCAATAAGTAATATCGCTTTTTTTTCCGAAAATTTTCCAATAAATTTTCTTAATATTTTAATCGGCCTATTGCCCGCTTTTTTTTTTTAGTTTGACATCATAAAAATATAGAGAACGATTTTTACGAGGATTTTTATTTATTTATTTTTTATTTCCTTTGGAACAAGGGAGCGAAGGAGTGAAAACAATAAATCTGGTTCCTACATACATTTCGACTGAAAGTTCTGGGTGTAGGTATAAAAATGTTTCATTAGGATTAGAACATAAAAATTTTTTAAAATATCTATTTCACATCTATCTATTTTGTATTCTAACTCTACAGCAAAAAGAAAAAAAAATGTTAACACGAATTAATAAAAAAAAGGCAAATCTCATTGTGAAAAATTGGTCTTAGTTTCGCTTTGATGTAGGGTTAATACAATCTTGACTGAAGTTATTTTTTGATACGTTGTTAGAGAGTCAGTGAGATTTTTTAAATTTTGAGTTTTTGGCCCAAATTGGCCTTTGAAAAACTTGAACATATTTGCTGAGATTGTGAAGTAAAGGAAATAGGTAATAAAAAAAAAACGCAGAAATAAAGCTAAAATATTACTTTCCAGGACTGGTGACGTGAAATTTTGAATTTTCTAAACAGTTTTTAATTAATTTCATTTTTTGCCGGCCTGAAAAAAAAAATTCGATTTTTTTCATTTCGAGATTTTTTTTTGAGGTTCTTTTTTTCGAGGTTTTTTTATTTTTAAGATTTTTTCATTCGATGTAGAGCAACAGACCCACACTGTTTAAAAACGGGAATAACAATTAATGAAATTATGTGGAAAAACTAAAATGTATTATATTACCTCGCTTCAAACTATAGTCTTTTCAAATGATTTAAAAAAATTTTTACAAAAAAAATTAAATGTTAGGAAAATATTTTTTTTATTTTGATTTGACTGACATTTAATTATTTCACCCAATTAAATGAGGTCATGGGGTATAAATATGTATTTGTCAAAAATTTATACTATTTGTCGCAAAACTGTTAACACTATTTTCCTCATCTACAATTGGCGAATTAACAACTCTAACAAATGTTCCAGGTACTCGATTTCCAAGTTGCAAGTGTGTAAATATTCCAAAAATTAATCGGGCCAGTACCAAACGTACAAAATCTTGTGATGAGATTTCATTGCTCTGTTCATCATTCAATAACTTATTTTTATTTGATTCTTCTTCAGATCCATATGAATTAATTAATAACGTTAAAAAGAATGGCACAAAAATTAAAAAAAAAATTTTCATTACACATTTAATTTGAAATGATAAAAAAACGAAACTAAAATGACATAATAAAAATTATTTGAAATTATTTATTTTTTGATTTTTTTTTCTATCATTGTAATTGCATAGGTAATAATCATCTTATGCAGCGATATAAAACAAAAAACAAACACAAACACTTAATTCAAGTGAGACAAATTCAAAATTCCCACCACCGTACATGCCGTAGGATAAGGACAGTACCACTACACTACGACGGCTGACATTGTCGTATTATCTTAGTCTATTTTCTACTATTACAGTCATGTAAGTTTTTGGGGTTTGGCCTGCACAATGAGTTAGTGTATTTTAAATATTTAGTTTTATTGCTGATTCTTAAAAAATAAATAATTTTATAAATAAAATATGCAATTAAATATAAATAGCAAAAAAAAGTTAATTAATATATTATATTTAATTTCTATTTAATAAAATTAAGGTATAGATGTTAAGATGAATTTCCCAAATTTAAAAATTATATTTCTGCCAAGTACTGTAACAAGAACACCTACTGTGAAAACATTGTTTACTTACATTATTACTTTATCAAATTCTTATAATTCGAATAATAAAATGAATAGATCTTCCGCGTGTAAATTTCATTCAAATAAATTAAGTATTGGATGTATTAGATAAAACAGACTGAAAAAATCAATTTTGCGTCAGATATCTAATTTTTCATAAATGTAAAATTAGTAATTAGTTTCGAAATGAGAAAATTTTTCAAAAAATATCTTATCAAATAAATATCTTACCCAGTTATGGATAAGATATTTATTTGATAAGATATTTTTTGAAAAATTTTCTCATTTCGAAACTAATTACTAATTTTACATTTATGAAAAATTAGATATCTGACGCAAACAATTTACGCACTTTTGAGGTAATACTGTAAATGTGTTGTAAAAATGTGACCCACGTTTCTAGTTATAGACTGTTGTAATCAGTTTCAAGTATGTGTGTCCACAATCCTCTGAATGAGCCGGAGAAAAGTTATAAAGTCTGTTACAAAAATGAAACTCATAGTAAAATTATTTTATACTTTTTAGTGCGCAAGAAAAACGTTGTTTTTTATAAAATGTATTTTTTATGATTTAATATTTATTTTCTACTTTTTAGTTTTGAAGCTGAAACAAAGCAGAATATTTCTTATAAAATTTGATTGTCAAAATTACGAAATTTATGTGTTTTATTATGTCTTCTTTGTATGTACAAAATTTGAATAAAATCGGACGAAGTTTTGAAGTCCTCCCCAAGGAAGGTAGAGGAGGCCAATAAATTTTTTGTTACAAAATTTGGGTGTTTAATCATTTCTTCTTTTTATGTACCAAATTTGAATAAAATCGAACGTACTTTTGAAGTCGCTCCATAGGAGATCGCTGGGTAGGAGGCCAATAAATTTTTTGTTACGAAATTTGTGTGTTTAATATGTCCCCTTTTTATGTACCAAATTTGAAAGAAATCGAACGAATTTTTGAAGTCCTTCCCAAGGAAGGTCGCTGGGTAGGAGGCCAATAAATTTTTTGTTACGAAATTCATGTGTTTAATCATTTCTTCTTTTTATGAACTAAATTTGAATGAAATCGGACAAACTTTTGGCTGTGAAAATTTGATTGCAAAATTTCTCGGGCAGACAAACAGACGAAAAACTTTTCAAATCACGATTAAAGTGGTAGAATATTGTACTGTCATCGGGTTCAGAGCTATATTCAAAATTTCGGAGCTGTAGCTTGTCGGGAAGTGGTCTAAAATTTGATTACAAAATTTCTCGGACAGACAAACAGGCAAGAATGTGAGTTGATAAAAACGTTGTAATAATAATAATAAAAAGATAGAAGACCTTGAAAATTTTAATTTATATTTAACTAACTTTCTAGAACTTCCTGCCTTTTATTGGGTTTACAAATAAAATGATTATTTAATTTTTTTTAGAATTGTTTTTTTGTTGACATTTCACGTGTGTTTCCTTTTGTTGAACTAAATATAAAATAGTAAACAATTTTATTTAATCTTCTCGAAAACGTGTTAAGTGTTAAGATATACAAAAAAAAAATTATCTTGTGAAATGAAATGCTCTTAAAAGTTAACTAAGTACTTATTTTTACTATAATATTAAGTAATATTAATGTATTGACACGAAGTTTTTTTTAAATTTTATGGTCCATATTGAATTCAATTTCAAGACTCTAATCCAACGCTTTTTTTTAAGGATAAATTTCCTCATAATTCTTTAAAATACAAAATTTAAGTTTTCTTATTCGAATTCGAATTTACAAAAATTTTTAAATCTCAAAAGTTACTCTTCGCTATAAATTTTATAAATTTTACCAAAGTTCAAAAAATATATGAGATAAAAATAAGTTCTAAGTTCTTAGTAATACAATTTTATAACGTTTTAAGCCCGTTTTCCATGAAAACTGAAAAAACGGACTAAATATTTTCATTTGGTGTCTGTCCATCCGTCCCACACTAAAATGCATACAACTATAAAACTTCTTGGCGGATTTTGATCGTGTAAATCCCAAAATATGAGTAAAAAGTTAAGCCCCTTATTGTGCAACAAAAATTCGAACTTCGGACGGAAAGCGGATTTCGATGAAAATTTGTATATGGTGGAGATCAACTATAAAAAATTTATACGAAAGTATTTACGGTGAAACCATGAAAGCGGGCCCATACTTCATTCATGATTTTATTTTTATTTTTTTATTTATTTATCTGTAGCTTAACTCAAGCTCATATATACAAAGTTTAAATACATTAAATTTAAAATTTTGACAATATCACATTAGGAAACTATTAATATGAAAACAAAATGAAAATATAACATTGCACTATACATTCATTACAAAAAGATAACGATGTATTCAAAACCTGAAACATAATAAAATGATGTGCTATCTGTTTTATGTTTTTCTGTTTTTGCACTTTTGTCTGAGGCGGCGGTCAACATTTGAAGACGAGTTTAAATTTTAACAAAATAATTTCCAATTTTGGAATCACAACCGTACTTTAAATGAGTAAAATTAATTGACTTAATTTTTGATGGAGCGAATCTAACACATTTTTTTTTTTTTTTTAAATGTCATGGATGTAATAAGACTAAAAAGAGTTAAATAAAATACATAAAAAAAACTTTAAAAATCACGATTTTTATTATTGACTAAAATGAAAAAAAAAATAATATTTGGATATTCTGGATATGTTGAATTCGATTCATGGCTGAGTGATACAGACATGGTAGATTGGCTTATTCACTGGGTCATAGAGAAAGAATAAACATAATATAAGGTAAATGCACGTATTACCGTGGTAGTACCTATTACCGTGGTAAAACGAATTTAAATTTTAAATATTTTTTAGGAATAATAATTAAATAATTTTTTTAATTTAATTTAAAAAAAGCAAAAATAAAATAGCACGGTAATAGAGGCACTATTTTTAAGACAATTCCAATTACCGTGGTATACCACGGTTTCTTATTTATAGTGTGTCCTATTACCGTGTATGTAAATTACCATACTAAAATATTTTATTAAATTTTAAATGACAATATTCTTAAAGTAATAATTTCTTCTTTTTTTTTAAATTAATATTTAAGTATAACCAAAAATTATTAAAAATGGCTAAAACAAAAAAAAATTCAACAAATAAAAATAAAAAAAATACCTAACGAAGATTTGAAAGAAGCTCTTTTGTTGATCAAGAATGGAAAGTCTGTCTACCATGCTAGCAAGAAAACTAAAATTCCTGAGTCAACGCTGAGAGACAAAATATCTCGACGCTACGAGGAAGGGAAAAGTTCTGGACCAAAAACCCTATTGTCATCAGAAGAGGAAAATCTTTTAGACGACTGGGTAATTGAAATTGATTGAAGTTGATTTGTTACTCAAAAATTTGAAAAGAACAACAAGAACACCTAGTAAACGTTGGCTCGAAGGGTTTTTAAACAGACATCCAAACATATCTAAAAGAATTCTACAAAATTTAACAAAAAGTAGAGCAAATATAACTGAACATGTAGTACGGAAATGGTTCAAAACTGTTCATGATTACCTTCTTGAGAAAAATTATTCAGAAGTTATTAAAAACCCATCCCGGATATTTAACTGCGACGAGTCGGCCTTTTACCTGTGTCCTGTGTGTAAAATAAATCCACCAACTCTTCTAAATACTAGAAGACTCTATAATGTTCGAAATAAATAATAATAATGTGATACTATTCCTATTTATATTAAATGTGTTCTTTCTTAGATACCTATTAAAATCTAAGAATATATTTTTATTTAATTTTTACATTTTTTTAATTTTTAATTATATTATACTTATATTATTTTTTTCAATTAAGCTGCAATTTTAAAATAATATTTAAAAAAATTAATTAATTTAAATAATTATTAAAAAAGTTTATTTTTATTTTAGTAAATTGTTTTTTTTTTATTTTTGATTTTTGATTTTTTTCATTTATTAAACTTTTTTTTTTTTATATTAAATAATAAAAAATATGTAAAACCTATGAAAATATTTAATTTTATTGAATTTTCAGATACCGCGGTAATAGGTACATAAAACCGCGGTAATAGGTTCACTCTGACTATTATACCGCGGTAATATGTTCCTTAAGGTACTATTTTATTTTAATTAATTTGTTGAAAAATTTTTAACAAATTAAAATTCTGAAAATACAGATTGAAAGCCAAGACTTCCAAAAAGAACATAATACATTTTATTTTTTTAAAAAGATGAATTTTTCTTAGTATTATAGCAATTTGAAATCAGAAGTCTTCTTAGATACGCGGTAATACGTGCATTTACCTTATAGATATTTAAAAAAATTATAGCATTTGATGACTTCGGCTGGGAAATTTCAAGTAATATTTGTATAAAACGAATTGCGTCGCCCCTCACCTAAAATTATTTTCTGATTTCTTATAAATAAGTTTGATGTAAATTTTGAGGAAATGAAATCGTTTAAATTGCTAATTGAAATAATTTAATCTTTGTCTGAATAACTTTTTTTTTTGCCTTAGAAATTAAATTTATTCATGTAATTTAACATTATTAACAAACAATTCATTTACCTTTAAATGTTATATTACTAACAAAAAGTTAAAATTGTAAGTATATACAAGCTCTATTTTTTGTAAAAAAATTTTTTACTATATTTGATGATCAATAAAATTGTATGTTTATGTAATAAAGTCAATAAGGATTTGGTTTAATATTCTAAAATCTATATAAAAGGGCTGTGTTATTTCGAATTCACTACAGAAAGTGTTTGATAAATAATCAAAAATAAAACTTAACAGCAAGAATGCGTGTATTTGAAGGAATCATCTTATTATTATTCACAATATGTCAAATCAATTGTCATTCCATTGATTTGTTAAAAGAATTAGGGATTGGAGAACTCAATCATCATCATCGTCAACTTAAATCAAAAATTTTGAAATCTTTACCAACAATTAAATTATTTGGCTCTAATAGTATTAATGGTGGCAGTCTTGAAATCGATTTCCGATTAAGAAATTTATCTGACTTAACTGTACTAGTTGTCGGAGACAAAAAGACAACCTATCAGACTTTTATTACATTAAAACCGACGTCACAACTGTTGGAATTTACAATCAATGTAAATGCCCCAAATAAAACTGGAAAAATTGAATTTTCAACTGGGCCGGTAAGTTATAATTGTTCTCGTTTAACTAACGAATTTAAGATTAAAATATTTAATTTCTAGATCTCGGATGGATGGCATAAATTACTTGTTACTGTTCTGAATGGAGAACCTGAAGCATATCTAGATTGCGTACTTTTGAAACCGAAACCTAATGCCACACCACTTCCAGTTGTTTTCAATATCAAAAATGATATAATGCCAATTAGTCTTCCGGTTTCTAGGGTAATTTTTCTTTTCAAAAAATGATTAATTTTAACAAAAAAAATATGTTTTTTTCAGATTGATTTGAAATTAGCAAAAATATATGCCAATCTACCGAAAAAATTAGTGCCTAAATGTACAAATAATCCTCCACAGTTGGAAGCTGGTCTACGATTGAATGCAGCGCTACGTGCAAACTAACATTATTTAATCTTCTGTATTCTTTAAATTCAAAATAAAATTTAAAATTTATAACTTTCCCAAACAATAAATAAATTTTAATGTATAACAGCCTTGTTTATTACCTCGTGTTTATACTGGGATGAAGATAAGTTAAATGTAAAAGTGAAATTTTATTATTTTGTTAATTATCAATTTATTATGAATCTTCTCTACTGGCACGATTTAAATCAGAAGGTAGTTAACTGAATAGTCAAATTAGACACAAAGAAGTTTTTTGTGAAAATTTATGATTAGGGGGTTTTAGATTTTTGTTTGCAAAAAAATTTGAAAAAAAGAACAATAATTAAATAATTAACATATTTTAAAACCTTTACAAAACCAAAAGCTTGTAAATAGTGTTATTTCATTTTCAACTAATAAATTTACGTGTAACAAGTTTTTTTTACATGGGACATCATTGAACTGTCAAGACTGTATGACTTAGACTTTGTTTTAAAATCATTCAACTTTTGTTTTAAGCATTAAAAAAATATTTGGGAAAATATATTTTTTAATTGAAACGTAGCAGACACCTAACTTAATGAAAGTATGATAATAAAAATATGATAAGAATAAAAAATGTTCATTAAAATTGGCATAAATTATTTTGAAATAAAAACTTCAGCAGTACAAAATGATAAGTGGAATTCTAGAATTATAATTGAAGTGAATCAGTAATTGGCAATAAGACTTCCAAGAATTTAGAATACTGTTTGATTTTCATTCTAAAATAATTTTGAAGAAATATTTTTTTAGATTAAGAAAGACAAAAATATTTTATTTAAAAAGCTTAAATTGCAATCTAAAAAAACTAAAAAGTTTTTATTTTCATTTTGTTGTTTGAAAAACAAAAACAAAAACATTTTATGCAAATAATAAAAAGTAATGTTTACTTAAAAAGGAGAACAGTATTAGAGTCCGTTTTTCGGTTTAAAATAATTTCACGATGGTTGAATTTTTTTTTTTTTAATTTGTATAATCAATTCGAATCATAATGTGAACTTAAACTGTAACTCGAACTTTGTAGTAAAGTTTTCATAAAATATATTTCAGAAAATAAACAAAATAGTTTTATACTTATTACATGAATGAAAATAAATTTAAATAAAACTGTTTTTCATATGAAGTCAGGTAAAAGTTGTATATTATCTGTTCCTCATCTTGTGTTTTTCAAGCACTATTAAACACTAACATACCACTAAATTATTACCAAACTTGTTTAGAAACCTAAAAAAGTTGAATATTTTGCTGAAACTTTTTTTTTAATCAAAATATCTTGCGCGACTATTAAGTACTTATTTTTATTCTTATATTTGTTCGAACATTTTCAGGAAAAGGAATTAATAACATAAAAATCATATGCATACATACATTTTTTGATTGTGTCTTGCAGTGTATTCTGTTTTAAAAGCAAAAGTAATTTATAATCTGGAATCATAGCATGTAAAATAATGATAAAATAAAATTTGAATAATAAGAAATTAAAAACACCGTGTTACAAAGCTAAATAATACCAAAGAAAATAATTATTTATTTTTGTAAGTAGCTAATTTTAAATTTATTCGTAAATCGGTAAATAAATAATGTAGCCATAAAAAAAAAGTTAAGTGGACTAAGGGAACCGGTAATTAATAAAAAGGAGATTCAAAAATATATTTTTGTAATATTTAAACATTTTAAAAATTTGATAAATTTTTTCACGATTAAAATGTTTGTTGTATATAATTCTATAAATAATGTAATTTGTTGTAACAGCACGAAAAGTATTATAGAGTTTTTTGAATTTATTGAATTTTTTGAATTATTTGTTGTCACAGTTAAATTTGCTTCTGATGTGTTAATAAGTTAAGTTCTTATTTTGAAATTGTTTTGCAAACGCAACTGAATTTTTAGAAATTTACACAAAATAAGTAACCTTTTATTAACAACGGCACAATCGTCGTAGAAATTGAAGAATTGAAAGAAAAATACTGCTGAAAGATATACATGACACTAAATTTTAAAAATCTAAATGTATATACCTAATGCCTATTTTTCTTCACCTAAATTGTTAACAAAATTATAATTATTATACATAAATTACATAACATTGTACAACCTCCAAATATTTACCACCTCTCGACTGTATCTTTGACTCATTAGAGTCCGGAATGATGAAGGTTATGGGCCAATGTTCTTCAAAAAGTTAAGCGATAATAGATCAGCTTCATAACAGACACATTAACATGGCCTTGTTTGACAGTAATATATGCGTATTTTAGACCAAAATCGAAAGTGATCTATGTAGCAAATGTGAAGACTCTAAGGCTAAGCCAAGCTCTTTTCGAGGTAACTATTTGTTTTTGGAACGTAGTTCCTTATTCTACGCTCTTATGGAAAAATTTATTAAAAATTTGAACACTTTAGTGTCAGTACAAAGTGTCGGTACACACGCCGACGCGATCATAGATTTTGAGCGAGCAATGATTTTTTTTTTAGCAGCAGTTCCAAAAAATTTTGAAAATATCGCTGCTAAGCCGCAGCGACCAAAAATATGATCGCGTCGGCGTCTGTCGGTACATGATAAACAAAAAAAAAAGTTAAAAAAAATTAATATATTTTTATTATATTTTTTTAGGTATTTTAATAAATATTGTGTTCTTTGGTTTGCATTAATAATTAATAGAAATAAAACAAAAAGAATAGTAAACATCCAATGAAATTTATAAAATTAAAATCCAAAATTCTATCAAAGTTATCTATCAACATTATCTGTACAAAATAATTCCGATGTTTCACATCTATCAAACGTCCCGCCGGCTTTTGTATTTTTATTGAACTTTGTATGAAAATTGATAAACTTAAACTTTATTTCAATTTATAAAATATTTATAAAATAAAATATTTAGTAAATATTAATTTTTTATTATTAACTAATTAATATTTTATAGTTCAAATAAAATTTAGATTTTCATACTAATTTCAATGTTAATAAAAATCTTGTATAATTTTTTCAGTATTATTTTGCCAATATAAAGGCGCTATTCGGTACCAAGGCAAGTCAAGTCATCTGCCGGCGTTAGATATTTCGATACTTTGCCATTTTGGCTATGATATTTGTTTTTTTTTTGTGTTGTAAACAACAAAAACAAAAAATTAAAATTTATAAGTAAATTAACGATACCTGTTAATTTTTTTAAAGTTTAAATAATGAGTCGACGCCGTCGCATTTTATATGATTTGATGAAAACTTAAATTTTATTTGATTTTATAAAATATTAATAAAATACTTAGAAAATATTATTTTTTTATTATTAACTAATTAATATTTTATATTTCAAATAAAATTTAGATTTTCATACTAATTTCAATGTAAATAAATTTAAATTTTGTATATAATTTTGTCAATATAAAGGCGCTATTCGGTACCAAGTCAAGTCAAGTCAAGTCAAGTCAAGTCAAGTCAAGTCGTCTGCCGGCGTTAGATATTTCGATACTTTGCCACGGCTGACAATTGTTTTTTTTTTGTGTTGCAAAAACAACAAAAACAAAAAATTGAAATTTATAAGTATATTAACGATACCTGTTAATTTTTTTAAGTTTTCTTTTCTGTACAAAATAATTCCGATGTTTCACATCTATCAAACGTCCCGCCGGCTCTTGTATTTTTTATTGAACTTTGTATGAAAATTGATAAACTTAAATTTTATTTCAATTTATAAAATATTTATAAAATTAAATATTTAGTAAATATTAATTTTTTATTTTTAACTAATTAATATTTTATAGTTCAAATAAAATTTAGATTTTCATACTAATTTCAATGTTAATAAAAATCTTGTATAATTTTGTCAGTATTATTTTGCCAATATAAAGGCGCTATTCGGTACCAAGGCAAGTCAAGTCGTCTGCCGGCGTTAAATATTTCGATACTTTGCCATTTTTGCTTATGATATTTCTTTTTTTTTGTGTTGCAAAAACAACAAAAACAAAAAATTTAAATTTATAAGTATTCACTTGTTTAAATCTCCAAATAGCGACTCCAATGGCGAAAAAAGGCACATACTTATGGGTGAAAACAAATGTAAACAAAAGAGTCATACTTAGTTAAATATTCAAATAGTGCCCCAGTGGCGAAAAATAGCACATACTTATGGGTGAAAAAAATTTAAATAAATGGGTTGTCAAAACAGTCAATATTAACGATACCTGTTAATTTTTTTAAAGTTTAAATAATGAGTCGACGCCGTCGCATTTTATATGATTTGATAAAATGTAAACAGTCCCTTTCGCGGCAAATAAACAGTCCCTCTCGCGGCAAATAGTAATAGTTTTTTATTGAACGTTGTATGAAAATTGATAAACTTAGAGTCACCATTTCTAAATTGAGGACGTAATTTTCTGCATTCGGTATAATCTGCTAAAATCAACTACTTATAAAATAATATTTGGCTGACTGAAATCAAAAACTTATAATAATACGTGACCGACCGAATTTTCTTAACCATTTTTGCCGCTTTTTTCTTTTCTATACAATTTTAGTTTTTGAATTCACCTACAAATTTAGTTTGTTATGGGAAATTTAAAATTTCCCTTTGCAGAATTTTAAGAAGTAAAATTGAATTTGTGAACAGCTTTAGGACAAAATTATTTCATTTTTTTAAATAACAGCAGTAAAATATTAAATCCGATTTCAATTTTTTCAATAATCACTAATAAGTGAATAGACTCTTAGTTTTAGCTTTTTGAATTTTCGATGTCAAAAAAGATCTTCGAAATTCGAAAGAACAGTCTAAAATTGCTCCTTAAAAAAGGTTTCTTTAAATGAAAAAAATGCAAAATTAGAGAAAACTGGGAAAAGTAGAAAAAAGTTTCTTTTTAAATTAATAAAATTTTGAATTGATAAAAAATGAAAATTACTTATATGTACGCTAAGGAACTACGTTCCAAACTGGTGTCCCATGACAGCTCTTTTTTTCATTTTTCTTTTTTAAAATTTTGTAAGTACTTACTCCTTAAATAGTAAAAACTGCATCAAATAGGAAGAAACTTTGCTTTATACTATATCTAATATCGATAATTAATTAAAAAGTATGATTGTTCAATTATTGTTCGTCTTACCATATTTAGAGAAAGTCTAATTTTTCTTTGAACATATAAAATCAGTGTTGAACAGTGTTGTTCTTTTGTGAAACAAGTTTTAATCAAAATATAAACAATAATTAAAGTATGTATTTAAAAAAAAAAACATATTCATTCATTGGACATTACTTTAGTGACAATCAAACACATAGCAGGTATTTCTTTTTCAAGAGGAAACTTTCAAATTCGTAAAAAATTCATACCCTTTTTTTATCAACGTTAAGAAAAAAAAAACAATGTTAAAGCTAACACTTATATGTTTAGTTGTACTAGCCAAACAAATTTATTGCGTTGTTATTGATTCAGTAGATGAATTAGAAAATCAGCACAAAGGATTAACGAATATCAGTGAAGGTTTTTCATCTGATCTTATTGAAGCATTGGCAGATCAAGATAAAATTGGATTGCGCACACGTCGCATAGGATATGGTGGTTTGCGACGTTTATCTACAGGCAGTATATTTGGTTCGAAAATATTTGACAGCGCCAGTTCGGAAATGATCTTCAGATTGCATGATTCAAATGCTAAGACAACACTGATGAGTTTGGGTGACGATAATACAACATATAAAAGTCATCTAATTTTGAGGCCAGATCTTGAAGAGATTGAATTTTCATTGTCATATAATCCACTTAAAATAACCGAAAACTTGATGTTTGTAAATGCAAAGGTAAAAATAAGAACGCGAAAAAAATTCTTTTCCCTTAAATTAAATTCTAAATTTTTATAAAAAATATTTTCGTTGTGCTTTTTAATTAATTTTCAATTATAGAAAAAATTAATTAGTTTTACTATGTAGTTACTATTTTTCACGAATTAAATGGATTAAGATTTCGTACACGAAGAAAGCACATAATTATTATAAATAACTAAAACTATTTAATATTAAAGAACGTAGATTTTATTTTTTTTTTACATTTCAAAAAAGTTGAATTGTGATAACAAGTGCACTGTCAAACAGTTTTGACTTTTTGACTTTTTTTCTAATGATAAAGAGAAATATGTAAAGAAATTAATAAATTTTATTCACTAGAGACTAGTAGAGCATACTACATACTAAGTAGCAATAGAGAAAGAGTGCTTTGAATTGTTAAAATGTACTGAAATTTATATCAAAGAATCTACAAACAGACCCCTAGTTAACTTCTATCATAGATTAAGAATACACATATTCTTAATCTATGCTTCTATAAACAAAAAATATAATATAATAAATTTAACTTCTTTTAGCCCACCAAGCGAACATTTCAAATATAGCATATAACATATTTTTAGTTCAAATTGAAACGGTTTTAATATTAAATTTTATAGCGAAAAAGGTTAAATGATTTACAACAATTTATTCGAAATTTATGTCTTATTTATTTAGTTTTTTTTTACAAGAAAAAGAACTCTAATTATTAACAATAAAAAAAGATTCTTTCTAGGATAATTATGTAAATTTATAATTAAGCTTTCAGAAGAAATATGGCATAAATTAGCTTTCACAATACATAAAGGAAAAGCCAAAACATATATGGATTGTAAACAGCTGGAGCTAAAATCAGGCAATAATAAATTTCCCTTGTTTTTTCATATGGACAATGATGATATGCCATTTAAATTTGGAGATGGAGATGGTGCCAACGATGAACTGGAGGTAAGAAATATTGAATCAAAACAAAGACTTATCCATAATCTATCTATAATATATTAAATGAAGTTGATAAAATTTATGTGCGGAATGAGCTCGAAAACTATTGTATAGATCCGAAGCGGTTATCTCCTGGGTTTTTTACACTAAGTAGATGGTGTTTAAGCGAGGTTTTTCTGGAATTTGTCGTTCTTGTCCGGCTGGGGTTGATTGCTATCAAACAAAGTCAGCAAAAAATATTTCGTGCTAAAATAATTTATATATAACTGAATAAATAATTGAATGAAAGTTGCGTTAGAATAAAAATTCCTCCAATACCCTGGATGAGGCTGGCCAAGCCGCTAGTTTATGAATAAAACATTAAATATTATATATATATATTTGATAATTTGTTTTATGACGACTCGATTTACAGACGATCAACAATAATTTTTTGAAATTCCACTTTTATTATGTTAAATTTGTTAGCCGAACTCATATTTTAATTATTGTAATAAAATATTTTAATTTTTTCAGTTTGATTTACATTCAATTAAATTTCATGCCAATCATATTCGGAAGATGAAGATTCATTGTGACGATGTACCAAAAAATTTATAAAAAATAAAAGAAATTATTATGTCATTTATTGTATTAGTTATATACAAGAACATAATGTAACTTTTATTGACTTGTTATAGTATGTATTAATGTGTGTATGTATAGTAAATAATTATAACTCTAAGGGCCGTTTGCACCGATTAAACTTAAATATTTAAGTTTTGCTTAAGTATCAAAGTAACACTTAACTACAAGTAGTTAAGTGTTACTTTGATACTTAAGCAAAACTTAAATATTTAAGTTTAATCGGTGCAAACGGCCCTAAATAATGTATTAAGAAATTTTTGTATCGCATGACTTTTTTGATTTTTCGCTTCAGTTTTTTGAATTTTTAATTAAAATATAAAAGAGAAACTGCGAAACAGTTTCGACTTTTTTTTATTCGTAAGATAAGTATTTGAAAAATTAAATTTAAACATATCTAGTTTATATTTAAGTGCTTATATAATATATATTTATATAAATGTAATGTATTGTACTTATATCAATATCTATATAATACAAATAGTTGGTTCCGAATTAAGTTAAAATTCTACAATATTAAATTTATCAACTACAATTTTGCTTCAAACTTTTCCTTGAATTATTATTATATTGCTGCTCAGTTTTTTAGTGGTTCATAACAACTTAACATACTGTTTCTATTTTGAAATATTTTAAGATATTTTATTTTTGAATATCATATTTCCTTCAAATTTGAGTACCTTAACCTCATTTTATGTATACCCTTCCATGAATATAGGTCGATTTAGTTTGTTAACCCTCTTCCGATTTATACTTAAAATTTTTGACGCTGCCACAATAAAAAAAAAACGAAAAGCTTCGAAGATCTTACAAAAAAATATTAATGGACGCCGCAAGTAAACAAAACATCTACCAGTTAGAAAGAATTGCTCATAAGACATTGACTGTTTCTATTCCATTTTAAAACACAATTTTACTAGCAGAATGTATGATTCTATTATTGCATTAATTAACAAAGCTGCTGTATTTAACAAATTAAAAAAAAAAAAACAAATAATGAATTAATCATTATATGTGATAATAATCAAAATATTAATAAGGTAGGTAACTTAGTGACTTTCCAAGTTTTTTCATTATAAACTTTCAGTTAAAATTCGTAAGTAATACAGTTGATTGGTGTGATTTTAAAAAGCCAACAATCCGAATTTTATTTTAGATAGATCATGATTTTATAATAAAATAAAACTATAAGTTTCCAGCCTTTTTCAAACATTTTTTTTCTGATTTTGATAAATTTTTCTTTCAATTATAATTACAAAAACTATAAAATTATTTTACAGCGGTAGGTAGGTATTTTGTTGCAATGTTGCATAAAATTTAACGGAAAATTTCATTTCATGTTGAAAGTTCTGCATAATACCAAAAAGTATTAGAATTATAGAGGTAGAGGTTTAAGTCCCATACAAAAAATACAAATTTAAAAATGGTACAAAAAGTCTTTGGACTGAAACCTCTATAATACACATACTCTTTCATCATACATATAATTTCAATTATATTACATAATTTCAGAATATTATCCCACGAAAAAATAGTTCCCTCATAGAAATATGTATACATTTAAAATTTTTTGAAAAAAAAAAAAAATATTTAATAATGTTATCGAAATTTTCACACAAGGGTTTTTACCTCCATTTTCCCATTACTACAAAATATCATTTTGTAAAAAAAAAATAATTTTTAAAATAAGATTGAAAATCAACAAGTTGTTTAGAATTAAGACTATCCTTATCTCTTAGCTTATAGTAAATTTTTGTAATAATACTTTAAAATCATGGAAATAAATATATATTGAATTGAATTGAATAATGTTATTCTATATAAATTACTAGAATTTTTACCCTACATTCTTTAATTTTAAGAAATTTTTTGCGAAATAATTTCACTTCAAATATTTACTTTCGCTTTTTATTGAAGTTTTCTTTTCAATTAAATTAATTATATAAAAAAAATTCAAAATCTTAGTAAAATCGTAAACTTCAAAAGATAAAAAAAAAAAAAAAAACGGAAAACTTAAAATTGACAAGCACAATAAAAAAAAATATTTAAAAAATAAAAATGCAAAATTTTAGTTCAGTGCTTGTAATTATTTTAATTAATTTTGTAATTTTAACTGAAGCAACTAAATTTGATTTTCTTGAGAGCTCCAATCAAGTTGTTTATCCCATTGTTGATGATAAAGGTTCATTTTTTCGAATTAATTCATCTATTATTGAAAAATTTGAAACTGATGTGGTATTGCATCCTCGTAATTCATTTGAAAACTTCATAATTGAATATATTTTCCGTATATGCAGTGAAATAGATGAAATAAATGATATAATAATTTTGTTCCAAATCGATTCAAATTTAACTCTAAAATATTCAGAAACGAATAATTTATTGAATTTTTCAGTGAACGGAGTTCAGATCGCCTTTAAAAGTCCAAGAGTAGGTATTTACAAAAAATATTATGAGACATGTATTTAAACAACCCTTCCAATCATAGATTAAGTGACGTTAGATATAAAAAAATCCGCTGAAATTATCAACTTAGTTTCAAAAAAAAAATAATTAATTTATTATATTATATTTTATGATAATAATGTTTTTTGACTTTTTTAAGCTTGCAGATGGCGTTTGGCATAAACTTCAAATAGCGTATTCAGATAATTTACCAAAAATTTGGTTAGATTGCGAATTGTTAAAATTTCAAGCTAAGAATGGAGAGTTTTTTAATACAAAATTTGGAAAAGAAATAACCATAAATATTGCAAAAACAGAAGGAGATTTATCAAATTGTGTAAGTTTTTTTTTTTACAAATTTTATTAACTAATAAATATATATTCTTAAATTCTAGTTTGATATCGAACAATTAATAATTCGTAGTGGACCACGTCAAATTGTTAAGATATTTTGTATAGATATTCCAGGGCGATTTTTGATAACAGAATTGCAAGTTAATTCTATTGAGATAGATCTAATGGCGGCATTTGGTATAGTTAACAATCATGATGAAATGTATCGCTTAAACTTAGTCCATTATAAATTTAATGGATCCTTGGAAACTCAATTAAAACTTCCACACCAGTTTGTTTCAAATAAACTAAAAAATTTAGTTTTTGAATCTGTCATTCGAATAAGTGAACATATTGGACGAGAACAAATTGAAATAAAATTGCTTGAAATGAGAGATTTGATCTATAATAGGTCATTAAATTTTGGAATAGTTGTCAAAGAACCAAACTCAATAACAATTGTTAAACATAACTGGAAAAAAAACACA